>JAQJVK010000173.1:0-290339 GCA_035578135.1 Flexamia atlantica | reverse complement strand
AAGTTCAATGTAAAGTAAAATAAAAAAAAGAAGTGTTGTTGTTTGTTGGAACAGTGGCGATAGAATGATGGAAACCAAACCCGCAGCAAGGCTCCTGTGGTGACCTCGAGCCGAATTGGGGTCCAGAGTCTGCGCTTGAGGCCAGGTGGTCAACCAGCTGCCTGCCACACCTGCCCGGCCCGGCTGCCAGCTGCCGTGACCTCGAGCCGAGTTGGGGTCCGGGATCTGCGCGTGTGGTTCGGCATCAGTTGCTCGCTAGACAGTGAGGTGGTGACATGTTCAGAAGGCGCCCTGAACATTTTATCATTTTTTGCTGTTTGGTGAAAATATCTTGGTGTTATTTGTACAGTAACATCTTGATGTAGGACTGATTAATTTTAAGGCATGGTAGTTTAAGCATGGTAGTTGTTTGTGCTTGTAGATACCCTAGGGTTTGTAGTTTGTTTTTAATTTGCTGGTTTGGTAGTTAGTATTAATTTAAAATCTTTCTTTTACTTACAATATATTTCTGCCTGGAATGTTTAAATTTAAAGTAATATTTTGTTTTAAGAATGTTATATGATATGTTTTTTATACCTTTCTATTCCAATTTCCTTTTTCCAACAAGCTTGTTGAGGGCATTCCCTCTCTTGTCTTGTACTCCTTTTTAGTTAGGGACACCTTTCAATTCCAATTTCCTTTCCTTTTTTCCTTCCATCTTTTGCACGGTAAAACCAATAATGGTAAAACCAGCTACCGCTTTTGTAGTGATTACGCTTACCAAAGCGGGTCACTTACAACCTCTATACGTGCTGGATGGGTAGTTCGCCTACCTCCGGAGTTTCGCTAGACCTCAGCTGTACTGCGTCGCTAATGGCGAGTCACTGGCTCCCTTAGTGTTAGGAAATAAAAACATATTTGTATAACATTTTTTCCAAAATTTAATTAAGCAACGTGCTATTTCAGAATAACATTTTTTGTTTTAGCTTAGCGTTGTGCGCTTATGATGAGGTGTGTGAGTTCGCTTACGTGATGATCACACTGTAATCATGATGTGCAGCGCTGGGCTGTCTAGTTGTTTTAGCTTAGCGTTGTGCGCTTATGGTGAGGTGTGTGAGTTCGCTTACGTGATGATCACACTGTAATCATGATGTGCAGCGCTGGGCTGTTTAGCTTTTTTTTAACTTATCTTTTACTTTTTATTTATTATTTTTCTTTTAACTTAATTTTTTTTATTAATTTATCAACTCTAGGCAGGTTGTATCGTAAATTAGCTTTTCTTCTTTTAGGTTTCCGGGGGTGTACGGTTCTGTCAAACCGTACACCCCCATTTTCTTTTTAATTATCGAATGACCTTGACCTAGTTATTTTCAAGGTCAACAAAAGACTTAGCGAAAATTTCTAAGTCTCAAGGTCATTTTTGTAAAAGTTTAATTACTTTGAAACTTTAGTTTTTGCGTTATAACTTTTATGCCATTATATTTATCGAAAAATGTTACTGGACCTTTTTTGTTTGTCTTTTCATTCCTTGTAATTTGAGTACCTGCACAATAGGTTTTGAGTCATTTTGCAACCCCCCCCCCCCTTTTACAAAATTGCTCCAAACCTATCATGCATATACTCAAATTATTCGGAATAAAAAGACGAACAAAACATGTCCAGTAACATGTTTTGATAAAACCAACTGTATACAAGTTATATCGCAAAAACTAAAAAAAAAGTATTTTCCAACATTTTATATTTTACTTTATAAGTTTCCAACCCTTATTTTGTGAGTACTTAAATTATGAGACCAACAACAAGCTTCGGTAACATTTGTTATAAAATCAACATTATTTTGTAAGAAATTAACAATATTTTGTAGCCTGGACGTTTTTACTAAAACGTCCAGGTTACCTGGACGTTTTGTAACCTGGACGGTTTTAAATCTTAAGTTTTCGCGTTATAACTTCTACACCGTTGGTTTTATAGAAAAATGTTACTGAACATTTTTGTTTGTTTTTTTTATTCCACGTAACTTGAGTAACCACATGATAGGTAATGTAAAAGTTTTAAATGACCTTGAAACTTTAGTTTTTTCGTTATAACTTTTATACCGTTGGATTTATCGAAAAATGTTACTGGACCTTTTGTGTTTGTCTTTTCATTCCGCGTAATTTGAGTACCCGCACAATAGGTTTAGAGTAATTTTGCAATTTTGCCCCCCCCCTCCCCCCATCCCTCCCCCCTCCCCCCCCCTTCCCCCCTCCCCCCCTCCCCCCTTCCCCCCACCCCCCCCTCCCCCCCCCCCTCTTCTCCCCCCCCATTCCCCCCCCCCCTTTTACAAAATTGCTCCAAACCTATCATGCATATACTCAAATTATTCGGAATAAAAAGACGAACAAAACATGTCCAGTAACATTTTTTGATAAAACCAACGGTATACAAGTTATAACGCAAAAACTAAAAAAAAGTATTTTCCAACATTTTATATTTTACTTTATAAGTTTCCAACCCTTATTTTGTGAGTACTTAAATTATGAGACCAACAACAAGCTTCGGTAACATTTGTTATAAAATCAACATTATTTTGTAAGAAATTAACAATATTTTGTAGCCTGGACGTTTTTACTAAAACGTCCCAGGTTACCTGGACGTTTTGTAACCTGGGCGGTTTTAAATCTTAAGTTTTCGCGTTATAACTTCTACACCGTTGGTTTTATAGAAAAATGTTACTGAACATTTTTGTTTGTTTTTTTATTCCACGTAACTTGAGTAACCACATGATAGGTTTTGTAAAAGTTTTAAATGACCTTGAAACTTTAGTTTTTTCGTTATAACTTTTATACCGTTGGATTTATCGAAAAATGTTACTGGACCTTTTGTGTTTGTCTTTTCATTCCTTGTAATTTGAGTACCTGCACAATAGGTTTTGAGTCATTTTGCAACACCCCCCCCCCTTTTACAAAATTGCTCCAAACCTATCATGCATATACTCAAATTATTCGGAATAAAAAGACGAACAAAACATGTCCAGTAACATTTTTTGATAAAACCAACGGTATACAAGTTATAACGCAAAAACTAAAAAAAGTATTTTCTAACATTTTATATTTTACTTTATAAGTTTCCAACCCTTATTTTGTGAGTACTTAAATTATGAGACCAACAACAAGCTTCGGTAACATTTGTTATAAAATCAACATTATTTTGTAAGAAATTAACAATATTTTGTAGCCTGGACGTTTTTACTAAAACGTCCAGGTTACCTGGACGTTTTGTAACCTGGACGGTTTTAAATCTTAAGTTTTCGCGTAATAACTTCTACACCTATGGTTTTATAGAAAAATGTTACTGAACATTTTTGTTTGTTTTTTTATTCCACGTAACTTGAGTAACCACATGATAGGTTTTGTAAAAGTTTTAAATGACCTTGAAACTTTAGTTTTTCGTTATAACTTTTATACCGTTGGATTTATCGAAAAATGTTACTGGACCTTTTGTGTTTGTCTTTTCATTTCGCGTAATTTGAGTACCCGCACAATAGGTTTAGAGTAGGTTTGCGAAACGGGGGGCCCCCACTTGATATCGTCGCCGTTCAACTTTTGAGCTACGTCGCCGTACACGGTGGCAGTGGATATAACAAAAATGCTCTAAATCTATCGTGCGGGTACTCAAATTACGCAAAATAAAAAGGCAAACAAAAAAGGTCCAGTAACATTTTTCGATAAAACCAAAGGTATAAAAGTTATAGCTCAAAAACTGAAAAAAAATCTTTTAAATCATATTTTTCTTTATATGTTTCCAAATCCTATCATGTAGGTATTTAAAATACGCAGAATGAAAAGACAAACAAAAAGGTTTGGTAACATCATTTAATAAAATGTTTATATTTAAAACAAGTGTAGTTTATTTTGCATTTATTCAACTAGATATTTTTAAAATAATTTGAATACCCACATGATAGGGTTCGGAACAATTTACATAAAAATAACCTTGGGACTTAGAAATTTTCGCTAACTCTTTTGGTTGACCTTGAAAATAAGTAGGTCAAGGTCATTCATTAATTAAAAAGAAAATGGGGGTGTATGGTTTTACAGAACCGTACACCCCCGGAAACCTAAAAGAAGAAAAGCTAATTTACAATACAACCTGCCTAGAGTTGATCAATTAATAAAAAAAATTAAGTTAAAAGAAATAATAAATAAAAAGTAAAAGATAAGTAAAAAAGCTAAACAGCCCAGCGCTGCACATCATGATTACAGTGTGATCATCACGTAAGCGAACTCACACACCTCATCATAAGCGCACAACGCTAAGCTAAAACAAAAAATGTTATTCTGAAATAGCACGTTGCTTAATTAAATTTTGGAAAAATGTTATACAAATATGTTTTTATTTCCTAACACTAAGGGAGCCAGTGACTCGCCATTAGCGACGCAGTACAGCTGAGGTCTAGCGAAACTCCGGAGGTAGGCGAACTACCCATCCAGCACGTATAGAGGTTGTAAGTGACCCGCTTTGGTGTGCGTAATCACTACAAAAGCGGTAGCCGGTTTTACCATAAATTAATTGGTTTTACCGTGCAAAAGATGGAAGGGAAAAAAGGAAAGGAAATTGGAATTGAAAGGTGTCCCTAACTAAAAAGGAATACAAGACAAGAGAGGGAATGCCCTCAACAAGCTTGTTGGAAAAAGGAAGTTGGAATAGAAAGGTATTAAAAACATATCATATAACATTCTTAAAAACAAAATATTACTTTAAACTTAAACACTCCAGGCAAAATATATTGTAAGTAAAAGAAAGATTTTAAATTAATACTAAGTACCAAACCAGCAAACTAAAAACAAACTACAAACCCTAGGGTATCTACAAGCACAAACAACTACCATGCCTTAAAATTAATCAGTTCTACATCAAGATGTTATTGTACAAATAACACCAAGATATTTTCACCAAACAGCAAAAATGATAAAATGTTCAGGGCGCCTTCTGAACATGTTACCACCTCACTGTCTAGCGAGCAACTGATGCAGAACCACACGCGCAGATCCCAGACCCCAACTCGGCTCGAGGTCATCACCTCCCCCCCCCCCCCGCTTACCCCCTCCTAAACCACAGGACCCTTGCTGCGGGTTTGGTTTCTATCATTCTTTCGCCACTGTTCCAACAGGCAACAACATTTCTTTCTTTATTTTACTCAACGTTGGACTTGTAAAAATTTCAAGTGTTAAAACTTTACAATAATTAATACTTTAGGACTTAGCAAATTTTTGAAACATTTGCTTTAACATTTATTTTACAATATCAAGTTTCTTTTTGCTGCGAGTTTACTTTCCATCATTCATTCACCACTGTTCCAACAGGCAACAATACTTCTTTCTTTATTTTACTTTACATTTGACTTGTAAAAATTTTAAGTGTTAAAACTTCTCTATAATCCATTTTTTTAGGACTTAGAAAATTGTTTAAATTCATCATTCTTTTGTTACTGTTCCAACAGGCAACAACACTTCTTTTTATTTTACTTTACATTGGACTTGTAAAAGTTTTAAGAGTTAAAACCTCCCAATAATTAATACTTTAGGACTTAGAAAATTTTTCAAACATTTGCTTCAACATTTATTTTACAATATCAAGTTTCTTTTTTGCTGCGAGTTTGAATTCCATTATTCTTTCGCCACTGTTCCAACAGACAACAACCCTTCTTTCTTTATTTTATCTTACATTGGACTTGTAAAAATTTTAAGTCTTAAAACTTCCCAATAATTAATATTTTAGGACTTAGAAAATTTTTCAAACCCATCATTCTTTTGTTACTGTTCCAACAAGCAACAACATTTCTTTATTTTACTTTACATTGGACTTGTAAAAATTTTAAGTGTTAAAACTTCCCCTTAATTAATATTTTAGGACTTGGAACGTTTTTCAAACATTTGCTTCAAATTTACTTTAAACAAGATTTTTTAAACTTGCATTATTTGACCTTGACACTTAGATTTCTTTTCAAACTTACATTGGATGATCTTAATACTTAGGGGTTTTGAAATATAAAAAATTTAGCAGCTATTTACACTTTTCGTGTTTAATACAGAAAAAAAGATTTTTTTTAAACTTGCATTATTTGACCTTGACACTTAGATTTCTTTTCAAATTTACATTGGATGATCTTAATACTTAGGGGTTTTGAAATATAAAACGTTCAACAGTTATTTACACTTTTTGTGTTTAATACAAAAAAAAAGATTCTTTTAAACTTGTATAATTTGACCTTGACACTTGGATTTCTTTTTAAACTTACATCGGATAATCTTAATACTTTGGGGTTTTGAAATATAAGAAATTTAACTGTTATTTACACTTTTTATGTTTAATACAGAAAAAAGTGGTGGGGGTAATGCTATAAATAGGGGGAGTTTTAGAGTGGTTTTCATTACTACGGCAACTTTTGTGGAGAGCACACCTACGTCATGTATTACTGCATTAGTTGCGAAGAATCTTTTGAAGATGAAATTTTACTACAAATACACAAAGAAGTTTACCATAACAATGAAACAAACCAAGAAAGAAACCAAGAAACAAACCAAGAAACAAACCAAGAAACAAACCAAGAAACAAATAACAATGCAGAAGAAGAATATTTGAAAGATTTAGATCAAATACTGGCTACCGTACAACAACAACTAAATTCAAGATCAAGTGTTATTCAATACGCACCCGGACCATCTTTGGATGTGGAATTATACGCCCGAGCCTTACCAGGTAGTGTAGTAACTCATTTTAAGATTGACAATGCTCAATTGCAACTTGCACAGTTTATTTCAAAAGCAAAAACATTAGTAACAGAAACATTAAACAATGAACTAAGAAGATTAAATTTTATAAAGTTTGGAATATTATTAGATACAGTATTTACAAATGTTCAGAATGAAACATCACCAAGAGGATTTTTAACTAAAAACAAAACCATCATGTTTGCATCAGATATAAGCTCAATTGTGGATGATTGTTTTGAAGAACTTTTAACAAAATTACAAGAACATGAAGGAAGAGGTTCTGGATGGAGTTTGTTAAGTATAACAAGCTTAGATGTAAGAGTTCATAAACATGGATATGGAATGAGAGGTAGTAGTCATATTGAATTGCCAAAGAAAATTCAAGACACCAATTCCTGTATTAATGTTCAAAATAAAGATGCTGAATGTTTCAAGTATGCAATGCTTGCAAAATATATAAGAAATCATGCGGAACGACCGAGTAGAGCATACAATGAGGTTTACCATAACTATAATTTTCAAGGCATGAGTTACCCTGTTTCAATTCAAGACATATCAAAATTTGAAAAGAAAAATCCTTTTGCATCTGTAAACATCTTTGGCTTGGATTCATCCAACAATGTTTACCCCTTACGTATAACACCTACCGAACGCAGAGATCATACTGATTTATTATTAATAACAAAAGGTGATATTTCACATTATGTATATATTAAAGATTTTGAAGCTCTAGTTTGCAAACAGTTATCAAAACGTAAAGAAGGAAAAACCACTTGTAAAAGATGTTTCTGTTTTGTAAACAAACCTTTGAGAAGAGGAGGTTCAGAATGGCTGACGGAACATCAAAGACTATGCAGTGGAAACTATGAAGTAAGAATTAAATTACCACACCCTAGAAGATCTCAAGTAAAATTTGACAAAGTTATCCAACAATACAGAATTCCCGTTGTAGTATATGCAGATTTTGAATCTTCATTGCTTCCACTTGAACAAGAAGAAGGAGAGGAAAATACCAGCAGAACAAAGTATCAACTTCACAAACCAAACAGCTACTGTTTAATAGTAAAATCCACTCTGTCTGAAGAACATCTTCAAGAATATGGTTTGACATCTACACCGAAGATCTATCGTGGAGAAGAAGCAGCTCGATACTTTGTTGATGATTTATACAACATCGCCGGGAAAGTGGAAGCAATGTATAGCAATGTGGTTCCTATGTCACCTATGACGCCGGAAGAACTTCATCTTTATGATTCAGCAACAACATGCTATTTGTGTAACAATCAATTTACAGAAACTAAAGTTAAAGTTCGCGACCATGACCATCTGACAGGAGCCTACAGAGGTGCAGCTTGCAACGGATGTAACATCAACTACAAACTACCATCTTTTATTCCTGTCGTTTTTCACAATCTTAGTGGATACGATGGACATTTTATCATTCCCGAATTAGCAAGAGACAACGGTGAAATAGATGTTTTGGCACAAACTATGGAAAACTTTATAAGCTTTTCAAAAAAGGTGGGCAAAATTAAACTTAGATTTGTTGATTCATTTAGATTTATGCCTTCCAGTCTAATGAAACTTTCTGAAAATTTAAGAAGAGAAAATTTAATAGAAACAAGCAAAATTGTACCTGCAGAAAAAATGGATTTGGTTCTTCGGAAAGGAGTTTTCCCGTATGATTACATCGATGGACTACATAAATTTCAAGAAACATCACTTCCTCCACCAGAAGCATTTAAAAGTAAACTTACCGATTCGGACATTTCACCTGAAGACTATCAACACGCATGCAGAGTTTGGGACGAATTGGAAATGAACACTCTGGGAGATTATTCTGACTTTTATGTAAAACTTGATGTGACCCTTCTCTGCGATGTGATGGAAGAATTTAGAAACACTTGCTTTGAAGCCTACGGATTAGACCCTCTTCATTCTTATACTTCTCCAGGACTAGCTTGGCAAGCTATGCTAAAAGAAACAAAGTGCAACCTTCAATTATTAACCGATATTGACATGGTGTTGATGATCGAATCGGGCGTTAGAGGTGGATTGACCCAAAGTGTTACTAGACATGTTAAAGCTAACAACAAATATCTTCCAAACTACGATAAAGAAAAACCATCAGTGTTCTTAGGATATTTCGATGCCAACAATTTATACGGATGGGCCATGTCTAATCCACTTCCTTTTGGAAACTTTGAATGGGTTAATCCAGACTCTATTGGTGATATTACACAAATTTCAAAAGACGGAGACACCGGATACATATTGGACTGTGACTTTGAATATCCAGAACACTTGCACGATCTTCATTACGATCTTCCGCTCCTTGCAAAAACACAAGTTTCACCAATTGGCAAACATCCAAAATTAATGATGACTCTTGAAAATAAACAAAGATACGTAGCTCACTTTTGGGTTGTTCAACAAGCACTCCAATTGGGTTTACGTATAACCAAAATTCATAGAGTTTTAAAATTTTCCCAATCATGCTGGTTAAAACCGTACATTGATTCAAACACCAGAAGAAGAGCAGCTGCAACATCAACATTTCAAAAGGATTTTTTTAAATTAATGAATAATGCGATATTTGGAAAAACATTGGAAAACAAAAGAAAACACAAAAATGTTAAATTAATTACAGATCCTATAAAACTAGAAAAACTTGTACAAAAACCAAACTTTGGAACATCCGTTATCATCAATGAAAACCTTGTAGCAGTATCTATGAAGAAGACAAGCGTGAAAATGGATCGTCCGTTGTACGTTGGAATGTCAATCTTGGATATTTCCAAAACCCATATGTATGATTTCCACTACAACAAAATGGTTGCCTTCTACGGTAGAGATAACATCGGAATCGCCTACATGGACACGGACGCTTTCATCTACTGGATTCTTACTGAAGATATGTATTTGGATCTTCGAACATTTGTTCACAAAAATGAATTTGATTTTAGTGACTATCCAAAAGATCATTTAAATTATGACAATGATCGGAACAAAAAGAAACTTGGAAAATTTAAAGACGAAGCAAATGGAATTTTACTAAAAGAACTTATTGCACTAATGTCAAAATTGTATTCACTACAATTGCATAAAGAAGAAAACAATGTAATTAAAAAAGCTAAGGGTGTAAAAAGTTTGTATCTTAAGAAGAATGTAAATTTCGAACACTACAAGCAATGCTTATTTGAAGAAACGACTATAACTGCAAAATTCAACACCATCAGAAGTTTCAACCATCACCTGTACAGCGTAACAGAAGTAAAAAAAGCACTCTGCTCCAATGATGACAAACGACACATTCTTCCAGACAAAATTCACACTCTACCATTCGGCCACTATTCTCTCAATCCTATCAATGAGTAAAAAGAAAAAAAAGAAAAAAAAGAAAAAAAGAAAAAAGAAAAAAAAGGGGAAATCACAGCATGCTCGCTGTGATTTTCCCTTTTTAAAAATATGTTGAAATGACCTTGACCTATAAAAGCGGATGCAGAAAAAGAAACACTCAATACTAACTTGACTTTGTTAGTAAAAACATCATGACAGAGTTAAAGGAAAAGATTGTTAATGAACTTCATAAACCTGCAAGAATAAAGTTTCCACGAAGAAATACTGTTGTAAAAGGAATAAATGATTTATATCAAGCAGATTTAATTGAAATGCAACCGCATAGTAAAATAAATAAAGGTTTTAGATACATACTTACGATTATTAATTGTTTTACTAAAGTTGCAGATGCTTTGCCATTAAAAGACAAAACCGGTAACAGCATAACAAAAGCTATGGAAGTAGCTATAAAAAGAGATAAAAATAAAATTAAACATTTACAAACTGATGATGGGAAAGAATTTTTTAATAAACCTTTTGCATTGTTAATGAAAAAATATAAGATAAATCATTATTCTACAAATTCTGAGAAAAAGGCAGCTATAATTGAAAGATTTAATAGAACCTTAAAAGGTGCAATGTATAAAATGTTTTCGAAAAGAGGTTCTTACGTATGGGTTGATATCTTACCAAAATTAATAAGCGATTACAACAACAAGTTTCATAGAACTATCGGTATGGCACCTAACAAAGTGAATAAGAAAAACGCTAAACTAGTTTTACAACGAATTAAAAAGAATACACAGCCAAAAGCGGAACAAAAAAAACCAAGAAAATTTAATGTAAATGATAAAGTTCGAATTAGTAAATACAAAGGAGTGTTTACTAAGAAATACCTGCCCAATTGGACAAACGAAGTTTTTACAGTGTATAAAGTACAACCTACTGTACCGGAAACTTATATTTTAAAAGATAACAAAGGAAATTTGTTACAAGGCGGTTTTTACGGACATGAATTGTTAAAGTCAACAGTAGGTGATGTCTATCTTGTTGAAAAGGTGTTGCAAAGGAAAAAAGACCAAGTTAAAGTACGTTGGTTGGGGTTTGACAAAACTGAAGATTCGTGGATACCTATAAAAGATTTGATTTAGTTATAAATCAACTTATTTATTCTTCAGCCTTTGAATAAGATGGAGATTGTTCACCATAAAGATAAATTTAATATTAATAACATTGATGATTTAACTGTAGATAACGTTAAAATCAACAATGGTAAACACGGCAGTTTATTTCCAAACACTGTACGATGTATAGTAAGCGGTCCTTCAAACTGTGGCAAAACTAACGTTGTGTTTAACTTAATTACAAACACAAAAGGATTGCGATTTAATAACCTATATATTTTTTCAAAGTCCTTACATCAACCAAAGTATCAATTGTTGGAAAAGATCCTGACTGATGTGCCTGATGTTAACTATTACAAATTTAATGCTAGTGACAGTGTTATGCAACCAGACCAGGCTAAGCCGTATTCTGTATTTGTATTTGATGATGTATCTAGTGAAAATCATGATACTATTAGAAACTATTTTGCCATGGGAAGACATAATAATATTGATAGCATATATATCGGACAAACATATAGCAAAATTCCAAAACAACTAATTAGAGACAATGCAAATATTTTAGTTTTATTCAAACAAGACGATACAAACCTAAAACATATATACAACGATCATGTAAATGCTGATATGTCATTTGATAAATTCAAAGAGCTTTGTGGAAAAGCTTGGGCGGAAAAATATGGATTTTTGGTAATTATGAAAGATAAAGCTATAACAGATGGTCGTTACCGCATAGGTTTTGATAAATTTGTTTTAATACATTAATTAACAACATTATCGTCCAAGTCTCCATGGTGTAAACATGGTTAATCAGGAAAAGCTATTAAAAGAAATAAAATCACTTAGTGATTCTATTAGACGTAAAAACAGAGCGTTAAGATTAGGAATAAGTGAAAGAGAGAAATTTCTGGAATCAACATTTAAACCTATTACTGAGCCATTAAAACAATTGGGGCAAAATGTTACACCTTCAACATTTAATTTTTCCGGAGATGCTATTTTACCCATTTCAAAATTTGAACAAAAAGAAGAATATGAAGGTGATACAAGTTTTACGCAACAAGGAGAAACAACTGAAGAAGAAAGCGAACTAGGTGAAGAAACGGATGTTTTAACAGAAAAAGAAGGTCTTTCTACAAGCGAAGAACAACAAGAAGAAGAAGAGCCTATTAATCCATCCAACTTGAGCAAATTGGGCTCGGATATTGCGTATAAAGGGCCGCTTGCAAGACAATTTGTATTAAAAATGTTACATTCTGCACAACCAACTCGAAAGTATCATACTTTTGGTGCTAGAATAGAAGAAAATGGCCTAATGATTGGAGATAGCAAGCTTGATGTAGATGAACATGACAATATTATTATAAATAATAAACAATACAAAGGTACAAAAGGATTGTTTGAACTTATTTTTAAACCGAAACCTAATAAATATACTAAAAAGGATTTAAACATTTTTAAACAAATATTGGAGGATACAAATGCGCATAAGAAAAATTATTCTAAAAATTTCAATGTTTATAGAAATAAATCAGAAAAATATAAAACTATTATTGCTAAACTTTTCCCACCAAAAAGAAGGGCACCCATAAAAAGAAAATCATTATCTTCTGCTGAAATAAATATTTTATATAAAAGGAGAAAAACAAATCAATCAAGTTTATCAGGAAAAGGATTATTGAAAAACTTGTATGATACTAATATAATATACTACAACGATATAAACAAATTGGTTGATAGAATGAAGTTGATATATGAAGCAAAACAAGCCGGACATAGCGGTTTAGAAAACGAATGGGTAGCTTTGGTCGGCGAATTGCGAAATCGAGGAGTAATTGCATAAAAATATGAGTATATAGAATACAAGCATAACCGATTAAACATTCAGTATAACCATGAGTGTGGATAAGTTTGGACGGTATTCCGAAACTGGAAGCAAATCAGGATCTTATGGAAAAAGAGGTGGTTTACCACTAACATCCGATGGAGATTATGATATAAGTAACAAACGTTTAAAGTTTGTAAATGATCCAAAAGATGATAATGATGCAGTAAATTTCAAAACTTTAAAAAGTGAAACATTACCTAGCCTAAAGCTTCAAAATGAAGTGTATAACGCTAATTTTTATAGAATTGCAAATCTTCCAAAACCAATAGATAAGAATGATTCGGTAAATAAAGAATATTTAATGTGGTACATAAACCAAACCTTAAGATATGATCCTAAAAGTAATAATAAAGCATATGATGCAAAAGATCTTAGAATAGCCAATATAGCAGATCCTGTTAATGATCAAGATTCAGTTACCAAAAAGTATTTACATTCAGTCATACCTGAAAAAACAGATAAATTTTCCTTTTACAACTTTGTAATACACGATATTGGAGACCCTAAAGATATGAAAGATGCGGTAAACCTTCAATATGTTACAGATCATTGTATTACACATGATATTAAGTCAATTGATTGCAAAAATAAAGTGTTAACTAACGTTAAGGAGGGAACTGCAAAATCAGATGCAGCTACAATAAGTCAAATAATGAAATTAAACAATAACAAATGGGATGCGGATGCAAAAATAATTACTAATGTTAAAGAAGGGTTGAATGATGTTGATGTAGCAACAATTGGACAAGTTCCTGCATTAAAAGAAATTTCATCAAGACTTGGTCAACAAGGCTTTGATTGTAAAGAAAGACCCCTATTTAATGTTGGAATGGGAGTAAATGACAGTGATGCAGTTAGAGTAAAAGAATGGCGTGAAAGATGCTTAAGAACAGAAAAACACAAAAAGTTTTTTCATCGTCAAAACTTGCGATTGACTAGCTTAGATGACCCTATTGATATTGTTGATGCTGTTAATGTAAATTACATTATAAGACTCTTAAGTGTAGTGTTATATGATGTTTATAATACGATAAAGCCCATAAAAGCTGATCAAAAACTACATTGGGTTAAGAAAAATGTTATAGAAAAATATTTTTTAAATATGAAAACTGGAAATTTAAGATTTGCTCAAGTTGATGTTGATAAAAAGGATACAATCCTACCAAAAGACTGGGTAAAAGTTTATTACCCATAAACAAAATACATGTTTATTATAAATAAACAATGTCAAAGGATAAGTGCATCATTCATTATAAAGAATTTATAAAATAAACAAGTATTGGCATTTCCTTTCACTATAAAAAACCATGTTGAAAGTTCAACGCATCAGTCATAATCGACACGTTATAAAGAGAGGAAGAGGAATAGCATCAACAGCACTTTCTCTTATTACTAAGCCGGTTGGAGCTATAGTTAACAAAGCTATCGATTTATTACCTGTAGAACTACATTTACCAGGAGGTTATCAATATTGTGGTCCAGGAACAAAATTGAAAAAAAGACTTGCTAGAGGAGATCTTGGAATAAATAAACTTGATCAAGCCTGCAAACAACACGATATAGCATATTCAAAGTTTGCAGATACTAAAAATAGATCAATAGCGGATAGAGCACTTGCTGAAAAAGCTTGGCAAAGAGTAACATCCAGTGACGCTAGTATCGGTGAAAAAGCAGCAGCTTTAGCGGTATCAGCAGCAATGAAGGGTAAAACGATGTTTGGAGGTGGAAAGAAGAAAGGAGGTGGAAAAAGGAGGAGAAAACCTGCAAAGAAACGTGGAGGAAATATAAGAAGAAAACGACGATCCACCGCAGGTAAAAATAAAAAGAAACAAACAATATGGTCAATGATAAAAAAAGGAGGAGGATTATACCTAAGACCGTATCGTGTGTATTAAACAGAAAAAAACAATTATTAATTCCAAATAAAGAATTAACAGATAAAGAATTAATTACTTATGTTTCTTGTTTAAAAATTCCATTTTTTAGAGGAGTATTTATGAAAGATGCATTACCTGTTAAAATTTGGAAAAATGAAACCGGAATAGTAAATTTAGATAATAGTAAAGGATCAGGCACTCATTGGGTATGTTATAAGAAACTAGGATCAACTATTTACTACTTTGATAGTTTTGGTAATCTCCCACCACCAAAAGAACTACAATATTACTTTAAAACAGCTAAAAATGTACTATACAATTATAAAAGAGAGCAACCTGATGATACGGTAATCTGTGGACATTTATGTTTAGATTTTTTAACAAAAAGCGTTAGTCAACTTTAAGATGTCTTCCTATACAGTATCATTAACTGGAACTTCATCCACTTTGCGAAGTGTTCTTTTCCCTGCGTTACGTTTGGAAAAAGATAAATTATGGGAAGCCGCATTATTAGATATAACAACTTATAATTCTATTCCCAACGTTACTGAAAATGTTAATGACAAAATACATTATTACAAAACAAAAGATAAAAATACAAACAAATATTCAGATATACAAGTATTTAGTTTACCCACTGGAGCATATGAAATTGATGATATAAATGAAGCGATACAAAATCATATGGGAAAAGATAATATAACAATAAAAGGAAATAACAATACTATGAAAGCTGAAATTAAATCTAAATATTATATAGATTTTAGCAAAGAACATTCAATTGGTAGTTTATTAGGATTTCCTAAAACAACAAAAATTTTAGAACCTAATATTAACCATTCAGGTACTAGAACTGTGACAATAATGAAAGTTAACAGTATAGATGTTACATGTAATATTATACATGGTTCTTATAGAGATGGTGAAAATACTCATATATTGCACACATTCTATCCAACAGTCGCTCCGGGTTTTAAAATTGTGGAAAAGCCACAAAACTTGGTGTACCTACCATTAAACACCAGTTTTATTTCAGACATTGTGGTGAACATACTAGATCAAGACGGAAATCATATTGATTTTAGAGACGAACCTATAACTATACGAATACATATAAAATCAACCGTATAACAATGGGGTTATCATTTAAAAAGAAAGAGCTGACTGGTAAACAAGTCAGTAGCACGTCAGCTATAGAAGGATTAACAAGTGATAACATTCGTTTTCTAGAAGAAATTGGATTAAAACTTATTAATAATGGAAATATTGGATATAGCGCAGGGTCCGACATTCGACGAAACCTTATGGGAAAAGGAATATCATACGCACAACCCTTACGCTTCGTCAAAATTAAACAATAATGATGAAATTAGAATTCCCATACAACAACAAGATATTTATACACTTCCATGTGAAAGTTATTTATATATCGAAGGAAGAGTAACAAAAAGGGATGGAACCACTGCAAGTACTGTTCCGTTCATAAATAACCCCATGGCATATTTGTTTGATGTAATAAGATATGAAATTTCCGGAGTTACAGTAGATTCAACAAAAAAGGTGGGAATTACAAGTACATTAAAAGGATTAGCATCTTTAACACCGAGTGAAAAAAATATGCTGGCCGCCGCAGGATGGGTAGCACCCGATTCCAGTACAATCACTCCAAACACTTCAGGCAATTTTGACTTTTACATTCCTTTAAGATTACTTTTAGGCTTTGCCGAAGATTACCGAAAAATAATAATAAACGTAAAACAAGAATTAGTTTTGTTAAGATCATCAAACGACAAAGATATTATTCAAGCAACTGATGGAACAACGGAAGCTACTTTAGAATGGAAAATGCAATTAGACAAGATTGTTTGGAGAGTACCGCATGTACGGTTAAACGATCAGAATAGAATTTCATTATTGAGAACTTTAAAATCAGATCGTGATATCGTAATACCATTTAGAAGTTGGGAGTTTCATGAATATCCGGTTTTACCGGAAACACAACGTCATACATGGACTGTAAAAACTTCTACTCATTTGGAAAAGGCAAGATATGTAATATTTGGATTACAAACAAAAAGAAGAAATGAAATAACTAAACATGCTGGTGAATTTGATCATTGCAAACTTACAAATTTTAAGGTGTTTCTAAACTCGCAATTCTTTCCATACGACAACTTCAACATAAACTTTACAAAAGACAGGTTTAGTGTTTTGTACGATATGTATGCAAGATTCCAAAATTCATATTATGGAAAAACAAACACACCTTTATTAACGCCAAACCAATTTAAATCTAACTATCCGATTGTTGTAGTTGATTGTTCCAAACAAAATGAATCTGTAAAATCTTCCAGTGTAGATATAAAAATAGAAATGGAATTTGAACAAAATGTACCCAAAGATACATCTGCTTATTGTTTAATTTTACATGATAAAATTGTTACATATACACCTTTAACCGGTATTGTAAAAGCAGTGTTGTAAAATGAAAAGAAAAAAAAATACCCCCCACCACTCGGCTATAAAAGCAGGAGCGGGAACGCAAATTGTTTAGTTGACTGTCTACAGTTGTATGGGTAACATCGTCTACAGCATTATAACCAAAATGAGTTCTTTATCAGTTGTACAAGGCGTTTCCGAAACAACACCTTTATTGGAAAATGATGATGATAAACATTTTGAAGAAAATGTTGTAAAAGAAATTGATGAGTTTTTAAAGTTTGGAAAACAAAATAAAAAGTTGGAAAATAATAAAACAAACGTAAGAAAGAAAAGAAAACTTGAAGAAAATATTCCACCGAACATTTTAACTGAAGTTTTCCTTCGCATCTTTTATCCTATTTCATCTTGCATGAGTAAAAGTGTGTCGATAGGATTGGTAAAATCATTAGACTACTCTCCCGCAGTAATACTAAGCCATGGTACAAAGATGGTTTTATTTTCAGAAAATGCTTGGGATTCCTTTTTAAAACATCTACATCTTATTGAATGTTATATAGCCAACAGTTTCTTTGGAAGAAAAACTAACATTCGACTTTTGGATTGTGACAATGAAATTGACATTATTAAACATCGTGGCCAACAACAAGTAAGAATTAGAGACTCGACACAATTTGAAAATAAAATTCTACTAACACGTGAAGAATTCTACATTTTAAACTATGCAACATCACCTATCACTAGGTATATGAAACAATTGGTATTTTCAAGCTCTGTTATTAAGGAATATCTGGTAGATGCATGCGAAAAACAACCTGACAGCACTTTACAATACGGACCAATAGATACATCCATTTTTAATAGAATACCTCACGAAGTGGAAATGTGGAGGCAGTTGAGAAACTTTGAACCTTTTACTGAAATCGCAACGGAAGCTACAGAAGAAGAAACCAACAACAACAATACAGAAGAAGAAACCAACAACAACAATACAGAAGAAGAAACTTTGGTAGTTTAAAAAAAACTACAATGTAGTTTAACAAAAGAATAAACCGTGGGGTAGGCCTACTGGGGACGGTGCCCACGTTAAACATACACCAACGCGCCTACAACTGTACGGCCTGGTTTATATATCTAACCTACCGTGGTGTGGAAAACAGTTAATCACCAGACATCGTGATGAGCGGACTGGATGAAGAAATGGCAGCAAAACCTTGTGTAATTGAATTTCAAGCATTTCGCGGAAACGATGATAGATTTATTATAAAAGAATTGGTGATTTTAGATTTGCTCACACAAGTAGCATACCCGTTTTTATTTGAAGCACCGTGTTCTATCCATGCACTAAAGTCAAAAGCTAAAATAACAAACAGATGGTTAACAAACAATTTTTATCATATACATTGGTTTGAAGGTTTTCTACCGTACAACAATGTACACAAAATTATGTTTCATTTCTGTAAACAATTTACGCACATATACACCAGAGGATTGGAAAAAAGAAGTTGGATACAACAGTACACAAACAAAGAAGTTTTAAGCATAAAAATGGACAAAACCTTTCATTGTGATGTTAGAAATATTTGTGTTTCTACAATAGATCCGAAACACAACCAATCTCAATGCGCATTACAAAACGCATATCACTTGGCTGCTTACTTACAAGAAAAAGAAGAATGTGGTGGGGGTTACGAAGGTTATAAATACGAGGAAGCAACACACCCCGAGTATCACTCCAACTCCATACTCCGAACAGACAACATCTCCAGTGAAGAACATGGCATCACAACAGTTTCTCCAATGTTTAGTTGAACAATTCAACTTACATTCAAAATCAAATACTCTAATTATCAAGAAATGTTCAGAATTAAAAGAACAGAAACATTATATTGTTCATGAAATGAAAAAAGTTGATACAACGCATGGAGACGCAGTCGTCGCATCTTTATCCGATGCACCATATACACCAGGTGATGAACCAAAGTTTCAAGTATATCTTCCAAAACGATTCGTCCAGTTGCTGCAAAATGAAGATCTGCGGGAAATTCAGCCAGGATCATTATATTTGGTGTCACACGGAATGAGCGGAAACAACTCTACGGAACTTACTCTGCACATCGCACAAAAATAACATTGTAAATATTGTAAAAAAAATGTTTTAAATAAAAAGATAAAAAACAACATATCAGTATATGTTTTTATATACTGATATGTTGTATTTTTTTTTTAAACTCAAACGGATGACCT
Source organism: Flexamia atlantica (assembly GCA_035578135.1). Taxonomy (NCBI): domain Eukaryota; kingdom Metazoa; phylum Arthropoda; class Insecta; order Hemiptera; family Cicadellidae; genus Flexamia; species Flexamia atlantica. The sequence continues at coordinate 270,691 of JAQJVK010000173.1, read as the reverse complement.
TGAACTTTTAATCGATGGTATTATTCGATTATTTTGATCGATAGTTTTATTCGATAGTTTTATTCGAATACTTTATATAAATACGAAACCTTAACGTTGAGAGGCTCAGTTCTGTTTAAGACAAGCTACAACCAACATGTCATCCAAAAGAAATAATGTACCACTTTTATCTTATTGTTGCAAAGAGAAATGTTTTAAAATACCTGAAGATCAAGTTGACGGAAAAGCTTGTACAAAATGTAATTCTTTCTGCTACTGTAAATGTGGTTGCAAAACATATCAAAAGAACCGGTTGGATAAACTAGAAGAATTGCAACATCGACTCGGTCTATTGTGGCAACGATTAAATGCAAAGTGATTAAACAAGCGTCTACAATTTTTATCCCCACCACTACCCCCACCACTAGCCCCACTACTATCGGAGGTACCCGCAGCACCGGCTTTGCAATAGTCATTCCTGCTACACCTCTCGTCGAGTAAACAACTCTAGTCATGTCTCTCAACATTCGCGGGATTCACTACAACACTATCAATCTTACAACCTACAAGGATTTGGAAATTTTTAGTGAAGAACTAAAACAACTTATAACCACTGGGTTCGGTTTATCTTTGGAACTTTATGCAACAAACAATCAAAACGAAAGGAATGTATTTTTGCCAACTTACAACAACAACAAAAAGAATGAAAATAAGCAAGAAATTTCACCACCGACAACAACTTACTTTTCAAATTTGGGAGCAAACTTTTCAACCTTAATGTAAAATAAAAAAAATATCTTGCATTTTCGGATCTTCCGAAAATGCAAGATCTTTTTAAAAACATCCTCACCTGACCTTGACCCATTTCCGGACATTTAAAGTTTAAATACCCAGCACAGCCGGGCATTTAAACTTTAAATGCCCACCATACACGTCACAGCTACGTCACAGCCTCTGACGTCACCAGACCGGATGTAGCTGTCACTTTTGATTAATGCGTTTTGGCCCAGAAGCCCCACTATTGCACTACTCATATCAGCTGTAAAATTTGTAATTTATAAAAAGTGCATTTGAAAGATGTAGAATTATTTTATTATGGTAACATGTATGTCCCAAATTGTTAACTAAAAAATAAAAAGGAACCTAAGACAAACAAAACAAATTTTATATTCAGTTCCACGTTGTAGTTCGTTACATATCGTGAGGGAAATTGCTAATTAATTTTATCTTTGGTGGGTGCATTTGTTTACTAATATCCATAATATTGTTTTACAAAAATACAGGGTTTTTTTTAACGCAACCCATTTTTAAGATTGAATAATGCATATGCAAATATGAAAATGAGTATAGTTTTGGTAATCTTTACATTTTATAAAACCTGTTATTTAAGTCTGATCACGTTTAGTTTACATTGTATGTTCAAACTTTCCGCCATTGGCATTTGTATTAAGTTTTGCTCTCTCCATCAAATTCCCGATCGTGTGTTGCAAGGCACCTCTTTGAATTTATTGCATTAAATTTGTTATGTTTGTTTTGAGGTGTTGGATGTCCTGTAAATTCTTTTGTAGGCCTTACTTTTTATAAATTCCCAAAGAAAATAATATAGTGGCTTAAAATCCGGGGATCTTGGGGAGTAATAATCCTTCACTAATAAAATAAAGTTTTGGCTTGCGTTAAAAAAAAACACCCTGTATCATTTATAATTTACTCTGAGTATAAAATCTCAAATGATAAAGAGAAACTAACTAAGTTAGGTGATTCATGATAGGAATACGTATGTTTAATTTTGATAATTTATGAAGAGATGTCATGCAGGAGTGTCAACAAACAACAAAATTGATGGAAATGTTCTTCAGTATCTCATCAGCGAAAAACACAACAAACCAGCATACTTGAAATTAGCTCGCAATGTGTGCTGGATGAGTCTCTCAAATGTGATTAAATTTTAAAGCAACGCTTGGATGAACAAAGAAGCGCATTGTTGTACATTAGGCCACCGTGATTACACTAAATTTTTTTTACCAACATGGACATCATGCTTCTTGTGGTAAGTTTTACAAATACATATTTATATAATATATGTTCAATCCAAAGAATTCTAATATACAAACAGGTTACAACAATTTTTGCCCAGTTATATACTCTAGTTTTTATTTAATCGTTTCCTCAGTTTCTATGTTTACCCAATACATGCAAAGAAGTACTGCCATCTTCATTTAATACCGTTATACTCAACATTTTAATATACATTTAATTTCCAAAATACTTTAGTGGCAAATTTTCTTTTTTGAGTTTTTGTATGTTTTCATTTACCAATTCCCTTTAAAATTCCCACACATTTTTTCCGAAATTCCACGTAGACTTTCTCAACCTACGATTTAAAAACACTCATTTAAAAGCAATAATTACGCATCCCATTAACACAGGAGGATACGACACGGCAGTAACGGGCCTCGCGTCTCCAGCTTCCGCAGGGCCGGCCGGTGGTCATTAGCTTATCACTCAGCTTATCTCTGTCTTCAGCGATCGCGATGGCCTGACCCCTGACCCCTAGACCCTGTCACCCCAGCCCCCCAGCCCCCTAGTGACCTCCAGTCCCCTTCGACATGGAACTCATCATTAAACATTATCATTGTAATTTACATTCTGCCGCTTACGCGCCGACTTTCCCGCCGTAACGCGCCTCTGCGATTTTGGCGGGAGATAAATCGAAAGTTGTAGCAACCGTGGCCATTTGCGGGTGAAGTGCAGCTAATGTAAACTTTAATTTGAACGGTAAAACTGCTATATACAAATTTATTTTCTCCTAACTGTTATGATAAAAGTTTCGGACCATTAGACTAAACAAGGGAAAAATTACCGTGATTTAGAAAATCCAATGAAGCTTAAACTTAAACTCTTAAACATTTCATAAAAACTGTTTTATTTAGATTTTCCCTTTGCCTTTTACAAGTTCTATAAAGTTTTAAAAGATGATTGTAATAAAAATAGGGTATATTTTTAGAACCAGTAGAGTAGAAAGACTTTGTTTCGATTATTAGTTCAGATTCAAAGGTACCACCATAAACGTAAGTTAATAACCATAGCTCTGAATTGAATCTACCTAAAACACATTTTCTATCAGTCAATTCTAAGATGACTACAAGGGAAACTATACTATTTAGTTGAGTGATTTCAAAAAATAAATGTTTATGTTATTCGTTTGAAAAACTGACTTTTTAATTTTTGCTAAACAATGATAAAAACTAACGTTGCGAATTCCACTTTTAACTTGTCCGTCTTCTTTAATATATTTTAAGTTTGATACTTCAAACATAAATCCCATAGGCATTTTTAAATCATTCATGGTCCTCATTTAACTAAAGCCTAAAATTTCACCTAAAAACAAACCTGTTTCATAACGTTTTCAACCTAAAAAATTACCGAATAAAAAATTCGTTCCGGTACATATCCATTCCCAAAACCACCAAACCATTGACCCCCTTCCGCCGCGCACGGCACGACAAGCGTGGGTCCGTGGGTCCACCGGCCAATTATGTATTTAGACATTTAATATGGACCATTAGGCGTAACGCGTGGTGAAATTGGTTTGCCTCAAAATATTTATTTTCCCGGTCTCCCGCGCGCCATTACCTGCGCCAAGTCGGTGGGACGCGGCGTTCTTGCCATTTGCGGTAATTCGATAATAAATTGCATAATTTAGGGGCGGGGCCGCGCTCATGCGCCGGGGTCAGTCTCGAAATTAGCTCTATTACTTTATCGCTGCCCCCCGCTTATCCGGAACGACCGGAGAGCCCGAGGATTATTATAATGTTTGTTGTAAAGACGCCATTAGTGTTTTGGAGGCATAATGGCACAGTTACAGTTAGATTTTGCATGCTTTAGTTTGTCGAAAAAGAGATTTTTCGTGTTTGTTTAGTTAAAGGTGACTGTTGCGTTCATACTGAATTAATTTTTATTATCATTCTCAGGAACTGGAATGTCATGTGGGAAGTATTAATTTGATATGTGTGGAGTAGTATAGTAACGCCGTTTCACAGCCATGAGAGGTATGAGATGTATGACAGGTAACCTAACCTAAGGCTCCCTATTTAACCTAATTCGACGCTCTTTTGGGGCATATTTAACTCAAACCTAACTTAAAGCGGCCTATTTAACCTAATTCGACGCTCTTTTGGGGCATATTTAACTCAACATTACCTCAATTCACCTCCAAGTTCACTAGGAATTATGAGAGATACATACGAGAGGCGTTACTCTACAAGGAAATACGAGACTGGAGATTGAAACCTAACTTAAAGCGGCCTATTTAACCTAATTCGACGCTCTTTTGGGGCATATTTAACTCAACATTACCTCAATTCACCTCCAAGTTCACTAGGAATTATGAGAGATACATACGAGAGGCGTTACTCTACAAGGAAATACGAGACTGGAGATTGAAACCTAACTTAAAGCGGCCTATTTAACCTAATTCGACGCTCTTTTGGGGCATATTTAACTCAACATTACCTCAATTCACCTCCAAGTTCACTAGGAATTATGAGAGATACATACGAGAGGCGTTACTCTACAAGGAAATACGAGACTGGAGATTGAAACCTAACTTAAAGCGGCCTATTTAACCTAATTCGACGCTCTTTTGGGGCATATTTAACTCAACATTACCTCAATTCACCTCCAAGTTCACTATGTTGGAGTATCGGCGTTACTCTACAAGGAAATACGAGACTGGAGATTGAAACCTAACCTAAGGCTCCCTATTTAAACCTAACTTTAAGCGCCCTATTCAAACCCAACTTTAAGCGCCCTATTTAACCTCACATAGCGTCCTTTAGCGGGCATATTCAACCTAATATAACCCAATTTCCCGTCATTTCTCAATTTTCAAACCTAACCTAAGGCCCCCTATTTAAACCCAACTTTAAGCGCCCTAACCCAACTTTAAGCGCCCTATTTAACCTCACATAGCGTCCTTTAGCGGGCATATTCAACCCAATTTCCCGTCATTTCTCGATTTTCAAACTTAAAAAATAAATACAATTAATTTGAACAGTTTGATGTTTTTAATTTACAAATGCATGTTAATGATCGTTACAAGAAAAATCTGGCCTATATAGTTGGGCAACCTAACCTAAGGCTCCCTATTTAAACCTAACTTTAAGCGCCCTATTCAAACCCAACTTTAAGCGCCCTATTTAACCTCACATAGCGTCCTTTAGCGGGCATATTCAACCTAATATAACCCAATTTCCCGTCATTTCTCAATTTTCAAACCTAACCTAAGGCCCCCTATTTAAACCCAACTTTAAGCGCCCTAACCCAACTTTAAGCGCCCTATTTAACCTCACATAGCGTCCTTTAGCGGGCATATTCAACCCAATTTCCCGTCATTTCTCGATTTTCAAACTTAAAAAATAAATACAATTAATTTGAACAGTTTGATGTTTTTAATTTACAAATGCATGTTAATGATCGTTACAAGAAAAATCTGGCCTATATAGTTGGGCAACCTAATCTAAGGCTCCCTATTTAAACCTAACTTTAAGCGCCCTATTCAAACCCAACTTTAAGCGCCCTATTTAACCTCACATAGCGTCCTTTAGCGGGCATATTCAACCTAATATAACCCAATTTCCCGTCATTTCTCAATTTTCAAACCTAACCTAAGGCCCCCTATTTAAACCCAACTTTAAGCGCCCTAACCCAACTTTAAGCGCCCTATTTAACCTCACATAGCGTCCTTTAGCGGGCATATTCAACCCAATTTCCCGTCATTTCTCGATTTTCAAACTTAAAAAATAAATACAATTAATTTGAACAGTTTGATGTTTTTAATTTACAAATGCATGTTAATGATCGTTACAAGAAAAATCTGGCCTATATAGTTGGGCAACCTAACCTAAGGCTCCCTATTTAAACCTAACTTTAAGCGCCCTATTCAAACCCAACTTTAAGCGCCCTATTTAACCTCACATAGCGTCCTTTAGCGGGCATATTCAACCTAATATAACCCAATTTCCCGTCATTTCTCAATTTTCAAACCTAACCTAAGGCCCCCTATTTAAACCCAACTTTAAGCGCCATAACCCAACTTTAAGCGCCCTATTTAACCTCACATAGCGTCCTTTAGCGGGCATATTCAACCCAATTTCCCGTCATTTCTCGATTTTCAAACTTAAAAAATAAATACAATTAATTTGAACAGTTTGATGTTTTTAATTTACAAATGCATGTTAATGATCGTTACAAGAAAAATCTGGCCTATATAGTTGGGCCCCGATTTGGGTCCCAACCAAATCTGAGCGATTTTGGTGGGACCAAACCTTAAAGCGCCCTATTTAAACCCAACAACCCTAACTTTAAGCACCCTATTTAACCTCACATAGGGCCCTTTAGCAAGCATTTTTATCCTAACAGACCTTGACAAAAAAAAATAAAATCAATTTATAACGCTTTAAAACATAATTAACATTTCTTACGGGTAATTTTATCTCCCTCAAACGTCCAACAATCCTCTAGATTAACTTTAATTCCTATAGTATCACCGATATTATCCAAAACATCCAACTCACCAATGTCCATTAAAGCATCAAACACAAACTCATCACTCCCTAAAATTCTAACTGACTTTGGATCATTGGGGTCAAATCTAGTTCCATAAACTGTAATAACCTCCCCGATCGACTTGGAAATAGCAGCCTCGTGAATCGCATGCAATTCTTTTAAATACTCTCCATCCACAAGGTTCTTTTTACCTACTTCTTCCGGACGCCTTCTTATTAACTTGCGATAGTAACATGTTGTTGGATTCGTCCGCAAGTACAAGGTAATATCTTTAACACTGCCCTCATCAAATGCAGTCTTACGTGGATCGATATACGAATTACTAAGGTCAGTTAAAATTTGTATCTCGGCGGGCGTCATATACTTTTTATAATGCTCATTAAAAACATGTTTCACAGTGAACGCTGATCTTTCTTTAATAACGATATAACCTTTCTTCGCATATTCAACGGCTCTCTTATCGCACTCTGTCATATAAATTAACGCGTTGGCTTGAAACGTGAATGCCCATCTCTCGATATCTTTATACAAGAGGTCTAATAAATTAGTACCGTGGAAATCACGCCATGCCCCGACCGGCTCTTGTATGTGAACTGTTTTTAATCCTAGGTTTTTAAATTGTTCAAACAGGCCTTTAGCAAAAGTAGTTTTACCAGCACCAATATTTCCTTCCAAAGTAATTATCGTGTTAGGAGCCATTATTATATTCGTCTATATAACATATCACTTAAATCTCAACCAATTTTTTACTACACCGATTTGCAGAAATATATTTCAGACGTAAAAAAATAAAAAAATAAAAAATAAATTAAATAATTAAAATCATCATATGTAATTAAAAATTCATTACACACCGGTCGAACCGAATCCATTACTTCCGCGTTCCGTATTCCGCATATCGATTCCACCGTCTACCGGCACATCGTTTCTATAAACCTCCAATATTAACTGAGCGATTCGATCACCTCTTTTAACGATGAAATCATCATCCGAATGGTTAAACAACAACACACGCAAATCGCCTGTATAATCAAAGTCTATCACGCCGGCGCCCACATCGATGAAATTCTTCACAGCTAACCCACTTCGAGGTGCTACTCTGCCGTAACATCCGCGGGGAAATTGAAAAGACAAGTCCGTCTTTATCAACTGTTTACCGCGACTGGGTACTACATAGTCATAAGCGCTTTTCAAATCGCAACCGGCCGCGTCCGGTGAACCTCTGACGGGTGGTGAGGCGAACTCTGACAATTTGAAATATTTAAAAGTGACAGACTCCATTTTTGTTACCTATATATTACATTCGCTTATATTCACACTACATAAATTATTAAGCTGTTGTGCAAAAATATATTTCAGGAACGAAAAAAAAATTAAATCATAAATAAAATAACAAGTATAATCAAATAATAATAACGAATATTCAATCTCTCACAAACTTGATATCGTGTTTAAACTTATCATTCAACAATGGGATCTTTCCATGGTACACCACATATAACGGTTGGTCTGATTTCAATAACGCATTTATATTTTTCGTAGTCATTCTCTCGTTCCAACTCTCGGGTAGTTGAAACCGCACATCATCACATGTAACCAAAACTCTAAGACCATAAGCATAATGAATTCTTTCTATGCTATTGACCAAATATTTTTTATCGATTTCTAAATCACTTATCTTCGCGAAAGAATTACCATTCACTTCGTCGAGGATATCTTTAAAATAATCCTTTTCCATTTCCATTTTTCTTCGTCTATATATAAAAATATATTTTCATAGTCGAATAAAAAATTGAGAGCGTTTCAAAAGATGTAATAAATCATCGCTTTTGATGAAAACTAATTCATATTTAATTCCGACTCATCGACTAGTTTTAAATAAATGATATAATCGGGCAGAGCGTTTTGCAGGGGAACGTAGTTTTCATCCGTCAGATAAATGTTGATTTCTCTTATCGTCTGCGTGTTAGGTTTGAGCGGTATGTAATTTAAAACGGACGGTTTCTCGTAAATTTTATCTCTGTGTTCTCGCGGACTCAAGTGATACAACAACGAGGAGAAATCGTGTCTGTGCCAATGCTCCGCGTGATTGACATACGAATGTTCGACTAAATCGCAATGCACTTCGATCATGTGGAACGGTCTGATTTGTAATTTACTTTCCTCCTCATATATTGATAAAATCTTGTTCGCTGTAAACTGTAATTCGAATAAGGTTTCATCTTTTTTCAATTCATCAAATCCGAGAAACCGTCGCAGCTCATTGTTTATATGGAACTTGACTGGAGATTTTATACTAATCAAAGAATAGGGATCTCGGAAAATTTTAAACCTTTCCACATCTTCCGTTGGCACAATTTTATTAAGCCTCATAAAGTCTCTAACCTCTCTCTGCATGGTTTTCAAATCCCAAAATTCCGCTTTAAAAGTTAGTGTAGGACGACTTATCTCCCCCATATAAAAAGTAATTGAAGCCGGCTCTTTCAAGTTATAAAAATAGTTGTGATAAGAAAACCCCGTGAGTGCTAAATAATAACGCACGTCATCTTTCAAATGTATGGGGTTTTCGAGTTTCAATTGTAAATGCGGACTCTGACTTGTCAATCTGAAATATACCATTTTCTCTAAATATACTTTTAATTCCGTGCGGTTTAAAAATATTTATTAATACTCTGGAAGAAAAAAAATAAAATTATTCGAACCATCTTAAAAATATATATTTATCGTTTTGCAAAGCATGTTCGATCATATTAAAATTTTGCTCTCTCGAAAAACGCTGTAACACTTCTAAACACAAATGACCGCATATAGGTGGATCGTCATAATTTTGATATCTCATATGATTATAAAAAATACCTTTAGTCATGTTTAGATATTTCTCCAATTCTAAAGGTGGAGGCGCCTCACCGAACGAATCGAAATATATGACATAATTACCTTTTTTCGTATAACAAGTCCAATGCGTGCCGCCCGACTCCAGATCACCTAAATTAATAATAGCACACTCGTTTTTGCGCGGCTTGTCAGGTAAACACTCTCGCATAAAAACACCACGGAAATTGTTGATTTTCAACTTGTTAGCCCATGTCTCTAGTTCAGACATGGTCAGCGGAACTAGTTTTTTTTATCCTCTCTAATATCATTAAGAGTCTTATGCAATTTTCTGATTACATGTTTCTCCAGACCGGCTCCGGTTTTATCTTTATTAATCAATTCGTCCAGTTCATTCTCTATTAAATTTTTCAACCACGGCACGAATTGAGTCTTCAACACAGGCACCACTTTATTCTTTATCAGAGGTGAGGCAAATTTCTTAAAATACGGAATATTGTTTTCAGCCAGTTCTAAAACTTCCTTCAAAAGACCTCCATCAATCATTTCCTTCAACTGCGAATAATCAAAAATCAACCGTGTCCCTCTATTGTTTTTCAACGCTTTTTCTACTTGTTTGTTTTGATCACTATCTATTTCGAAATTATCGTGACAATATTAAATCGGATTTTCTCATCGTCTAATATTATTAATTAGAGTCTCGTAGCTCGACATTGTATTTTTTAAATAAGTCGAAATACCTAAAGTGCTTATATAGAATAACATGACTAACACGATTGACGTTTATCATACCGAGCATACTTTTAGAAACCGTAATATCTCGATAGTGCGCAGTGTTGATAAAATATGTTGGTTTAAAGCAAACGATATTACCCATATACTGGGATACAAGAACCCCAAAAAGGCAATTTACGATCATGTGAACGAAAAATATAAAACTACATATCGCGATTTAAAAGTCAATAATCCGAATTTACATCTAAAACGAACGCATCCCGATACGGTTTTAATAGACGAACCGGCGATCGGGGTTCTGTTGAATAAATGCGCGAAGGAAAGTGATGAGTTTCAGGAGTGGTTTTTCAAAGAACTCGAAAATATACATTCGGAACACGCCGACCGAAATATCGAGAATGACGAATCGACCGAGTCAGAATCAGATTATGAATCAGACGACGAAAGCGAGGATACCTCGGACGATGTCGCCCGTTTGAAAACGGAAAACAGATTATTCCGTGAGATGATAGATAGAACGCAAATACAACAAATTTTCGGTGTATCGAAGAGTGTGGATAATAATAAGGAATATAAATTCATAGACACGCAAAAACGCTCTTTTAAAAAAGCTGTCGAGGATTCCTGCGGATACGATTTATGTTTCGAAACGGAATACATAATTATCGACGACGAGAATATGATAAAAAAGGTTTTGAGAAAAATAAATAAAGAGGGTGTGGAATATGAATATAACGGAAAGAGCAAATGTATAACGATTCACGATGATGATTTCGACCTGATTAGCCTGGTTAAAAGAACAATGTCGGAGTGATGTTGTGGTGAAATAAATACGTTTCCGATCGTACGAACTATATAATTTATTTTTTTATTTTTTCGATCGTAATAAAACATTAACGTTCGATCGGTTGTTTTTTCTATAGTAGGTACGAAATGAATAACAATAATAATATGGATATTGCGAGTGATGAGATTTCCGACGAAAGTTCTTCATCGTCTTATAATTCTGATGTGTCCAACACAGATGAGGATTACATGGACGATATCGCGAGTAAATTCGTTTTTAATAATCGAGAGGTTACAGTGTTGTTTGATGATGATAATAACTCTTGGCTTAAGGGTAAAGATGTAGCCGAAATATTAGGATATTCAAATTTAAAAAAGGCCTTACAAATGCGTGTTAATGATCGTTACAAGAAAAATCTGGCCTATATAGTTGGGCCCCGATTTGGGTCCCAACCAAATCTGAGCGATTTTGGTGGGACCAAACCTGTTTCGCATCATAAAGGTTTAGAAATTTACATATCTGAGCTCGGATTATATGAATTGATATTTTCATCAAAGTTACCCTCAGCGAATGACTTCAAACGTTGGGTCTTCGAAGACGTTTTACCTTCCATCCGTAAACATGGTGAGTACAAACTGAGAAATAAAAACGTAGAGCTTATGGAAACGATAAGTCGGTTAGAAAATGAAAATCGTCTGATAGAAAATGAAAATCGTCGTTTAAACAATACGATACAAAACATGAAACCTAAAGTAGCTTGTATGCCTCAAAAATCGAACCTAAGACACTTCTTTGCCGTCTTTAAACGATATTCTTATGCAGACGGTATTTATACATACTACTGTGTAGGAACTGAAGATCGGTATTTTTCTACGGTTTATAAAAAGAAAATCGATGAAGGTTATTTACTTTTGTTTTACAAAGATGAAGTGCCGAACAGTATAAACGTTTTGAACTGTGTAAAAGATATCATGAGATACCGCAATATATCCTATAAATCACGCAATAATGTTGTAATCACGCCGTATAATTTCATAGAATTAGTAGAAGAATTCTTCAAAGATTTGAGAAAATAAATAGTAAACATTTTCCCATCCTAATAAATTCTTATTTCTCGTAATTTATTTTATTTCTTTTCTTAACCGGTGCATTATTTTTTTCCTCATAGAGAGTGATGGATATCGTTCCGTATTACGAAGAGAAGATCGAAGATAACCTTCTACCCCAACCATTACGTTGTCTGATAGTAGGCTCCTCGGGCTGTGGAAAAACAAACTTGTTGTTGAATTTTATTTATAATCCGCGCGGTCTCGTGTTTAGAAATTTATATGTGTTCAGTAAGTCTATAGAACAGCCGGCTTATGTAGACTTACGTGAAAAGTACATCGATATGGAGAACAAGTTTAATAAGAAGATAGCTTACTTTTTTAGCAATTGCGAAGATTTACCCCCATTGGATGAATGTAAGAAAAACTCCCTCGTGGTGTTCGACGACTGTTTGATGGAAAAACAAGAAGCGATAAAAGACTACTTCATCAGAGGTAAACATAAAAAAATGTCCTGCGTCTACCTCAGTCAGAGCTACGGTAAAGTCGGCATGCAAGTGATACGGAACAACGTCAACCTGCTATGCGTCTTTAAACAAAATAAACACTACACGAAACGTATTTATGACGATTTCGTAGGATCGAACATGACGATTGATGAATTCGAAAAGATGTGTCAAAAGTGTTGGAGCGAACCGTTCGGATTTTTGACAATAAACACCGCTAAGAAAGCGCACAACGGAAAATACATGTTCAAGTTAAAAGACGAGTTAAACGATGTTATCGAACGATAATCGATGTGTATGCATCGTTTTTAATAAACGATTCATATACGTTATTTTATAAAAACCACGTGTATGCATCGTTTTTAATAAACGATTCATATACGTTATTTTATAAAAACAACGTGTATGCATCGTTTTTAATAAACGATTCATATACGTTATTTTATAAAAACCACGTGTATGCATCGTTTTTAATAAACGATTCATATACGTTATTTTATAAAAACCACGTGTATGCATCGTTTTTAATAAACGAATCATATACATAATATTTTATAAAAATAACGTGTATGCATCGTTTTTAGATTTTTATTCAAATTTATTTTTTTTCTTTATTTTTGAAAAGCGAAACTCTGAACCCGAAACCTATATATAGATAATATAATGAAGAGGAAAAGCGATGATAAGGAGATCATCAGCACGCTGGTGAAAAAACAGAAGATGGCCGATAAGATGTGGCTGGACGATGCCGACGTACGAATGGCTAAAAAATATGAAAAGTTACAAGAAAAATGGCTAGAAGACAGTAAGAAAAATCAGATACGCGAAGCTGAGGAAAGGGGAAAGCTTTTCAGTTCACACCCCGTGTTGTTAGTAAATGCCAAACCGAAAGAACAATTGTTAGCGCCTCCTCCTCATCGTGAAAACAAACCGATTACCGTCGCGGAGGCTAAGAGGTTGGATAAATTGGAAGATCGATTAAAGAGTGAATTCGACACGTCTAGAAGAGTGGAAGTCGAAAAGGTGCGCGAACAAGAGAAGCAACACGAACCCGTAGTTAAAGCTATAAAAGAACAGACGGAAACTTTAAAGACAGAGAAAAAACCCCGTGTCATTTTGAGAAGACCCATCGCCACTGTCGGACAGTTCAGACCTAGAAAGTCGAGCACACCCGGTAGACCTGTAGGTAAAGTGGACAAAACACTTGGTAGACCGGTAGATAAAGCGGATGAAACGATAACTCCAATCGAGGACCCAGACGTATTCGATGCGTCTACAATTTTATCACCGGCGCAAACTTCGCAGGAATTACAGAATCGTTCTATCCGCGAATTCACTGAAAACGAGGAAATTGGTGATATCGCAAAGGAATACCTCTCGAACTGTAACGATATGAGTTTCGGCGTTTATTACGATTTCGCAAATAGCAAACTCGCGATTGGATCACAAACCATATCCATCGAAAACAATGATATAATATTAGACAGAACTATGGATAGATATATCGGCACCGAGGGATTGTGGTCACTCTTGACCAAAGCGGAGATTCACGGTGTACAATCCACAGCCGCGGTCGGTACGACACCGAAGGAGAGACTCATAAGTATAGGCGCGTTCACTTCTCAGGACTTTGAAAAATATAAAGATATTTTAATCAAAACACACGCTCTACATCATAACAACGATCCCACCTCACCCAGACCTAAGGCGAGCGGTGGTTGGAAATGGAAGAATTTAATAAGTGACATATGGAAAGAACTCAAACAAAAGCCGTCTTCGTTCGGCAGTGGTCTACTCGTTGATACGAACAACCCCGTGGAATATAAATATATAGACGATTATGACGAGTTGTTGGAGAGAATAAAGTTTATACAAGCCGAGGAGGAAGCGGGAAATAATAATTTTAATAACGAAAAAATTGGGATTGTTAAATTTATAAATAACGAGATTGAAAAATTAATAACCCAACCGGAAGGTGCTAAACACATAAGACGATGTTTGTCAGCGTTAAAGGAAAATAATGTTAAAGGTGGTGAATTGTCGAATGGTACAGATTTTAAGGTTCATGTGAATAAATTAGGTTTGGCATCGGATAGGAAGAAATATATGCGCATGTTCAGTAGGAGATGAATATTTTATTTATCTGACAATTTTAAAAGTATATTTTTTATTAAGTTTAAATCATGTTTTTATTTTTTTTTATTCGAAACTGAAAACTTAAAATCTAAATATAGATATGGAAAAGTATTACGAGGAAGCGTCTGATAAGATAGAGCGGTGTGAATTCAATACCGTCCAACCGGTGTCCAATTTAAATTTCAATTCACCGAATAAGTTTACGACATTCTATTTTGACCATGGAGACGCGTTTTATGACAGGAGGATATGTTATCACATACAGGGGGAAGTAGTGAAAAAAGCGGATGATGCAAAGTACGACGCGGCGGATCCTATCAAGTTGATCGATAATTTCCCGGCATTTTTGTTTAAGAGAATCGAATTAAAAAAACACAATCAATTGATAGACTATGTTGATGAAGTCGGTATCACAAGTACAATTAAAGCTCTAACAACTTATAGTAAATCGGGTGAGAACACTTATTATACGATGGGATTCAAATCTAAATTCGAAAAAGGGGTGGGTAAGTTCGAAGCTTATGGCCCGTTGTCACATCTGGGTCTTGGGTTTTTCGACGCTCTGAGATATCCGATATTCAAAGGAGGTTTTGAAATAATTTTTACAAGAAACGAAGATGATGACGCGATATACCGTTGGAAGGAGGGTACTGGCACTAACGAAAAAACGGCGGCCGAGGCGAAGATAAAAATCACGAGTTTCGTGTTAAAAGTACCCTTAGTCGATTATGAAGGAATAAAAAAATTACCACTCATACAAGGACTAAAACGATTGAGTGATAAGGGTGATTTAACATACAGGTATTACCAGTGGCAGTGCATAGAAAAAAACTTTGTGTCGGGGTCTTCATATAGTTTCGACATATCCAACATATACCGGAATATATCTAACCCGCTGTTTATAATCATAGGTTTACAGACCAGCCGTAAAAACAATCAAGAGAAGGATCCGAGCCGATTCAACGCTGTAAACATAAAAAACTACCATGTTATAATCAACGGACAACGGTATCCAAAGGAGGCGCAAAATTTGGTGATAAATGATAAACAATATAGTATTTTATACGGAAGTTATTGCTCAATCAGGCAGGTGTTATTCGGAGATGAAGATGTTTATTTAAACGATGTCGATTTTGTAGACAAGTATCCGTTGTTGGTCGTTGACACGCATCACCACCCGTTCTCCACTGATAATAAAAGAAACGATATTCAAATAGAATTGGACTTTACTAACGCCGTTGCCAGTCCGGTGGTGGATCAGGGGACGACCGCTTATGTGGTAGTCATTTCGGATATAGGTTTCAGCTATGATTTGGAGAAGAATTCTATTAGAATGTTTTGAGATATACACGTAGTTTTGCAATATGATAATATAAAATAGTAATATTAAATCTTGCCTTAAAACTTGAAGATAAATTTTTTTTAAAGTGCCGATGGGTACTAGTGAAAAGCCCTGTCACTGCGTCATAGACAGGGGCGTGATAGACTTTGATTATACAGGCGATTTGCGTGTGTTGTTGTTTAACCATTCGGATGATGATTTCATCGTTAAAAGAGGTGATCGAATCGCTCAGTTAATATTGGAGGTTTATAGAAACGATGTGCCGGTAGACGGTGGAATCGATATGCGGAATACGGAACGCGGAAGTAATGGATTCGGTTCGACCGGTGTGTAATGAATTTTTAATTACATATGATGATTTTATTTATTTAATTTATTTTTTATTTTTTTATTTTTTTACGTCTGAAATATATTTCTGCAAATCGGTTTAATAAAAAACTCGGTTGGAATTTAAATGATATACTATATAGATGAATAAAATGGAGTCTCATAACATGATTATTACTTTGGAAGGAAATATCGGTGCGGGTAAAACTACTTTTGCCACAGGCTTGTTTAATCAGTTTAAAAACCTAGGGTTTAAAACCGTCCACATACAAGAGCCAGTCGGCGCATGGCGGGATTTTCACGGTACGAATTTATTAGACCTCTTGTATAAAGATATCGAGAGATGGGCATTCACGTTTCAAGCCAACGCGTTAATTTATATGACGGAGTGCGATAATAGAGCCGTTGAATATGCGAAGAAAGGTTATATCGTTATTAAAGAAAGATCAGCGTTCACTGTGAAACATGTTTTTAATGATCATTATAAAAAGTATATGACGCCCGCCGAGATACAAATTTTAACTGACCTTAGTAATTCGTATATCGATCCACGTAAGACTGCATTTGATGAGGGTAGTGTTAAAGATGTTACCTTGTACTTGCGGACGAATCCAACAACATGTTTTGAACGTAAGTTAATAAGAAGGCGTCCGGAAGAGATCGGTAAAAAGAACCTTGTGGATGAAGAGTATTTAAAAGAATTACATGCGATTCACGAGGCTGCTGTTTCCAAGTCGATCGGGGAGGTTATTACAGTTTATGGAACTAAATTTGACCCCATTGATCCAAAGTCAGTTAGAATTTTAGGGAGTGATGAGTTTGTGTTTGATGCTTTAATGGACATTGGTGAGTTGGATGTTTTGGATAATATCGATGATACTATAGGAATTAAAGTTAATCTAGAGGATTGTTGGACGTTTGAGGGAGATAAAATTACCCGTAAGAAATGTTAATTATGTTTTAAAGCGTTATAAATTGATTTTATTTTTTTTTGTCAAGGTCTGTTAGGATAAAAATGCTTGCTAAAGGGCCCTATGTGAGGTTAAATAGGGTGCTTAAAGTTAGGGTTGTTGGGTTTAAATAGGGCGCTTTAAGGTTTGGTCCCACCAAAATCGCTCAGATTTGGTTGGGACCCAAATCGGGGCCCAACTATATAGGCCAGATTTTTCTTGTAACGATCATTAACATGCATTTGTAAATTAAAAACATCAAACTGTTCAAATTAATTGTATTTATTTTTTAAGTTTGAAAATCGAGAAATGACGGGAAATTGGGTTGAATATGCCCGCTAAAGGACGCTATGTGAGGTTAAATAGGGCGCTTAAAGTTGGGTTAGGGCGCTTAAAGTTGGGTTTAAATAGGGGGCCTTAGGTTAGGTTTGAAAATTGAGAAATGACGGGAAATTGGGTTATATTAGGTTGAATATGCCCGCTAAAGGACGCTATGTGAGGTTAAATAGGGCGCTTAAAGTTGGGTTTGAATAGGGCGCTTAAAGTTAGGTTTAAATAGGGAGCCTTAGGTTAGGTTTCAATCTCCAGTCTCGTATTTCCTTGTAGAGTAACGCCGATACTCCAACATAGTGAACTTGGAGGTGAATTGAGGTAATGTTGAGTTAAATATGCCCCAAAAGAGCATCGAATTAGGTTAAATAGGCCGCTTTAAGTTAGGTTTCAATCTCCAGTCTCGTATTTCCTTGTAGAGTAACGCCTCTCGTATGTATCTCTCATAATTCCTAGTGAACTTGGAGGTGAATTGAGGTAATGTTGAGTTAAATATGCCCCAAAAGAGCGTCGAATTAGGTTAAATAGGCCGCCTTAAGTTAGGTTTCAATCTCCAGTCTCGTATTTCCTTGTAGAGTAACGCCTCTCGTATGTATCTCTCATAATTCCTAGTGAACTTGGAGGTGAATTGAGGTAATGTTGAGTTAAATATGCCCCAAAAGAGCGTCGAATTAGGTTAAATAGGCCGCTTTAAGTTAGGTTTGAGTTAAATATGCCCCAAAAGAGCGTCGAATTAGGTTAAATAGGGAGCCGTAGGTTAGGTTACCTGTCATACATCTCATACCTCTCATGGCTGTGAAACGGCGTTACTATACTACTGTGTGGTCCGAGCTTTGCTCGGGAAAATAGTAATAGTAATATTTAAAAAAAAATAAAAGTTCATTTTGCTCACCAAAAAGACAATTATCTTTGTGGTTTTAGTTACTGAGGTTTGCTCGACACTGCCATTCGTTATTTGATTACAATAACACAGAAAATTCAAATTATATGATCTTACTTCACAAATAACAGGAAATAAATGTTCTATGAATCTAAATTTTGTAAAAAAGTAAAAAATTTCAAATAAGTTTGATACAGACCTTTGGTGATAAAAATTTGGAAGATTAACACTGAAAAGTAGGAATACGGTTTCAATTTATTTAAAAAAATATATAAGAACATGTATATAGTTTCCAGAACCAGTTAAAGAAAGAACAAGGATATGCAGGCTCCGTTGGGGACAAACTATTCCGCCAGGCAGCTTGGCGGCCTAAAGGTCATTAATAATATTTTCCTTGTTTTTCTCAAATTTGTATCAGTGCATATGATTGAGGTGTGTAATATTAATGTCCCGGTAGCATTCTTTTGTTAAGTGCGGGTTCCTTGTCAAATTATGCAGGTGCTAAGTTTAGTTTATTTAATTTTTTTGGACATTGTATAGTATTCTCTGGTTTTAAAATAATAATAATATTATTATTACACAATTTATTAAGCTGGTAAAAATTATTTTCCGAAAGCAAAATCATTTTATTAATTTTCAATTATGTTAGGTTTAAGACATTCATTAATCATAAATAATTCCCAAATATAAGCTCGCTCTGTTGCTTAAACTGTATCCCCGTGGATGGTGCAAGAAGAATTTGAATTTTTGTTTAATTTTTTTACATGTGTAGCTCTCAAAGTTTACAACCAATTTTTAAATTCTTCGACACTATTTTATCATAATAAACATGAAATTTAATAGTGTGTTTCACTAAAGTTAGCGAATGCACCACCCTAAATTGCTTTCCTTATTTAATTTAAAGGTTTAAAATATGGAAAATTAGATTTGCACATTCGAAATTTAACAAATGGAATGAAAAAATATGTATATACTGCTCGTACGTTTGATTGTGTAAGGAGAAAATTATTCTGCCTTGATCGATTACATAATTTGTTTTGACACACAAAAAAATTTTATTTGCTCATAATATTTGTCCAGTAAACTTTTACTACTAGGATGTACAACTCCACAACTGTTTACTGCTCCAGTTGACCACCCCCAGTGTCCCATCATGCCCACCCAGTGTTCCCAGACGTACGATAATTACTTATACGATCATTTTGAGTGTGGCACGTTCCAAATTTTCTCCGGTACGATAGTTTTATGATGTTTTCAAGCCTATTTTGTACTTTATTTTAACTTTTTTTAAGGATAATCTATAATGTTTTAGTATCCAAAATATTTTTTTAAACAGTATTACAGGGTTTTCTTGAAAGCCTTTGCAGCACTTTTAGATTTATTTGGTAAAATTATGCCAAATCTATGGAATTTATTGGAAAAATACGATGATTTCAGCAAATATACGATAATTTTCCTTGTTTGGTACGATAACAGGCGTTTTTGAATCCGGTAACACTGTCGCCGCTGTCGTGGGAGACTGGGAGACGGTTCCAGGCTACTCCTGACCTCCCGATAGAGTCATTTACCGCGGCCCCAGATTATAATAATTATGGAGTAATCCCTTCGGCATAACTCACATGCTGCTCACATTGTCAACTCTTCCCTCTACCCCTCCTTTCCCCTCTCCTGTAACAGCTGTCTCCTCCTTTACCGCCGCTTCGTTTGAGAGTCCATCGTTTCAGCTAAAAAAGTATATTTCAATGGCGGATTTAGAGAGTAAACTGTCAAACATAGATGAGCAAACATAATATACTCTTAAAAATTGACGAAACGGTTATAGCCTACTGTGCTATTATACGGTTATAAGTATGCTCACTTTAGGTATATTTTTTATAATACCTATCTCTCACAACATTTTAATAATTGAAATAAACAGTACTCAACGAATATAAACCTTTCTTTTGACAAACTCTTCAAAATGACAGGTCATCCGATAGGGGTTTACATTTAAAAATTTGGGGTTGCCCCCAAAGTGCCCCATTTTGGGGGTGGGGGCGGAAATGGGACTCTAGTTAAAAAGTGCAGTTTTTGATGTTATAAAGGTATGCTGAGTTTGGTTTTCCTACTATGACGCGTTATTAAGTTAGGTAGGGGTATCCACACTTTAGCCTAACCCTGTATATTACTATTAATTTATTTCTATTTTAACTTGAGAAGTCAACTGATATTTCATCAAGTCACGTCATAATATTTTGGGTCAAAAACACTATAGTAACACCCCAGATGTCTAGAGCACATTAAGACAATTAAAATAATTTATTTCCCAATATATTAACTTGAATATAGGAACTATCATAAAGATTAAAATACAAAATTAAAAATTACTAGAGGCTTGAAGGGGCTGATAGCCCCTAAGCATAATCCTTCTTTACTATAGTACAAAATACCTTCTTAGAAAATAGACTTTTGGATCCACAAAATTATGATTATATCTAGCATTTGGTTTTAAGTAAACAAAGCAGTCCTTTTTAGATCCCAATGGTTTTTAAATGACAGCTATTTTAAATCATTTCTCATTTTATAGTGACCTTAAAGCAATTTCAGTACTTTCCCCGAGTCCCTGGGATGGAAACCTTCAATTTGAGCCCCCTCCCATCATAGTGCAACCTTCCAAACGCCCACAATTTCGGCGCAATAATTTCCCTTACTTAATTATGTATATAGATAATTTGGTATTAAATCTGCATAGTTATAACATAAACTAAACAATCGTACTTAACTTTTTATAATTTTAAATTATGAAAAAACTCAAATCCTTAATTATTATAAAACAAGAAAATCTTAAATTTAAAATATTTTTTATAGCACATCGAACGTGCATAGTTAGCTGCATTTTGAAAAAATCCCACATGTCTACAATATGGCTTGGAATCAAGCATTAGCACCACATGTTTAATGTAAACAAAGCAGACGTTTTTCAATCCCAATGCATTTTAAATGGAAGATATTTTTCGTTATTTCTCATTTTCTGGTGGGTTTGAACATAATCTGATATTTTTCCCGACCCCCTGGGACCAAGACCTTTAATTTGAGCCCTCTCCCATTATCCTGCGAGCTGTCAAACTCTCACAATTTTGATTTAAAAAAATTGCTTACAGAATAAGTAATATAGATAACTAATAAAAATAGCATTTTGGCAACTTTTGTGATAATTTCACACATATTTACATATTCACATATTCATTAGGTCTTACGGCTAACTAAGACTTTACTTTTCATGATCGAGAAGAGCAATTGTAAATAAAGTAAATGAGGTTTACTACTTTTGCAATCCGCGTGTCAGGAAAACAATGTCCAAGCTTATTTTTTGCACTCCTCCCCGTTCTTACTTTTTTGTAAGGAGTCATCTCATATGATAAGGATCTACTAACTTTAATTTGCCTACATGAAATAATTGCCTTTAGATTTCTCAGTCTATAGACTATTATTGGCCACTTTATGTCTAATAGCTGGGAGAATCCTCCCATAAAACTACAGAGTGGAGAAATTCAGAACGGTTGTTTCATCTGCAAATTAGCGAGTACAATACCAAATTGAATAAGAGAACAGAAATAACTTTTTTCTCTGAATGTGAATTATACTTGAGAAAAAAAGGAAATTTCTCACTCCAACAATTAACAATACTCACTTGCGCTAATAATCCATCACAATTAATTACCATCCCACTCCCAAATTCCCCTTCTTTGTTAATCACCCACCTGGTGACGATCAGCCAAGGCCAGACGGACCGATCGTGCCACCCGGACAAAGGTCACTAGTCCACCGTCCTAAACGGAACGATCACACGGGCCGATTACATTGAGTCGTTCCCAAATTTGTAATTAGAGAGGTCGATCTCGGGCGATCCTGGGCTCGCCGATTGAAAGGGAGCAACAATCTCGGCGATGGCCGATAAGATGCGGTGGGAACGCTTTTTACCACCGTAAACGATTCATTGTCTCTAACTAGACGCACGTGAGCCGATGGGGGCCGAGCACGGTGTTTACCACGTGGTTGGCACTTTTGGTTAAAACGTGAGCCATGAAATTTCAGCTTTATGACTCTCCGAAGTTCGGGTTATGTCTCAATTTCGTCGACGTTTTCGCGATTCGCCGTTAGTTTTTATGGGGTGCCGAAAAGTGAAAGGGGGTGATTTGGAAGGCAATTGAAAAAGGTTTAGGACATAACTGCAATTAGCTATTGCGTAACTGATTGAATAGCTATGTAGTCTGAGAAATGTGATGGTAGGTGATTATTTATTTAACTTTCTTACCTCCCTTAGGTCCGTTTGGTCAATTAATTCGAAGAAGAAAAATGAAAGAGCAAGGTTTTATGGTCCCTTCAAGTGATAAAAGAGCTGTGTGGAAAAAATTGCTTGAATTCTGAAAAAAATCATAATCTTCCATGTCTTCCTATTTGACGTTCTCTGTTTTAATATGCAAACCTTGCGTTAAAAGATTTTGCTGGATTGTCAGGAAGTTTTGAAGCATCTTACAACGTGCAGCCTCTTCAGTTCAATTAAGCCTCTAAATAACGATTTAGATAGGCCGACAAAGGGAACTTTAAGTTGGGTTTTATTTTAGGGAAGAGTTATTGTTTTCAGCTATTATTGATTGAATAGGCTACGTGACGTAAGAAACTATGGCAAAGCATAATACCCCCGTCGCAGCAGACCTGCGTACTCAGCGAATTTCCATAGTATTTATTTTGTATATGTGAGCAACTTAATCATTCATGAGCTTTAAACATGAGGAAAATTAACAAGGAGACCACATTGGTTTTCATTTGTACCGGTAACGCATACACTTTTGTATTTTATATAATTCTTAGTATTTAATTAAAAAAAAAGTAATCTTGTTATAGTATATAAATGTCAACAAACATATAATCAATAAATTCAAAACACTCAAAACAAACAAATAACTTAATATCATGAAAAAAATCAATTCAATCATATGGTCAATTTTATAATTACAATAAACACCCCTGTTGTAGCAGACCTGGATCTCCAGCCAATTTCAATAAAACATATCATCAATCATCATAATTGTAAACATAACATAATATTATGTTACATTATCAGGCAGTTTAGACCAAGACACATCCCCCCTCCAAATGCTCATACTTTATTTATTAAATTTAAAAATAATTTATATATTTTTTGATATAGTATATATTTTCTAAAAAATCTTGATCAAGGAACTCTAACTATTCAAAATAAACACAAATAAAATATTCATCACCTGAAAATTTGATCATATGTTCAGAATTGCTTTTTTAATCTGTCAAATCAGGGTAACTATACTTTTTGGAGGGTAAAATTAAAATAATATTGGACAACGAACTGTGTTTAGCACTTTCAATATCTCAGCAACGGATTGACGTAGAATAATAATTCAAAATGCTAAATTGTTCACTTTTTTAAGCTGAATCCAATTTTGACACTTAAATTTACAAGAAAATAATATAAAGATATTAAATCCTAAAAATAAATTTTATTTTGTCAAAAAACCCTCCTTAGAGTTAACTTATCGCGCTGGTTTTCGAACTCGAAGTAATAAATATTACTCTAGACGTATGTGCCAAATTTTATCGCGGTCGGACCTTTTTTACGAAAGTTATCGCGCCTACGGACAGGTATATATATATATATATATATATATATATATATATATATATATATATATATATATATATATATATATATATATGAAAATGAACGAACGGTGTTTTTGGGGTCTGGGGGCATCAAAATGAAAAGTTACGGTGGTCCCGTGCTTAAGTCTTACCATGCCGCCTACGGTAATAGCTACTTCCCTATAGGGGGAAATTCGCTAAAAGCAAAGTTCCAGCTACGTTTTGAGTATCATCACAAAAATGATGAGACAAAAATATCGTATTTACGTGATCTAATTGTATTATTTGGCTTACTAATGTAATGAATCTCTGTTAACCATATATGATGGATCAAGCTCTCCATCGGTTCAGTTATGAATTTAGTTTTTAGAATAAATAGTTATTCTTGTTTTCTGGAGTGATTTTTACGTTTCTCAAAAAATAAATGCTTTGATTCTGTTTTTGCCGACGCATGTAAACTGTGCACAGCAATAAGATTGCCTTTAGTAGAAAATACCTTAAATCAAGATCCTGCAAGATAATAAACAACTGCTTTGCCGTTGTTTATTTTTTTACTCTATTCGAATTACTGTCTCCTGTCTTTGAAAAATGGGATAAAAAAATAAATTTGTAATGACTAAACTAAGTAACCACTGATGCACCAAGGTGAATGCTAGGTTACTAATGTGGTTTTTAAGTTCTTTGATTTAACAAAATAGACTAAACTAATGAACAACTGATGCACCAAGATGAATGCTAGTTCACTAATGTAATAGGTTCTTTGGTTTAACAAAACAGCCACGCTCTTCACGTGAAAGGTCGTCTGCCAGTTTAAGCTTCAGAACGATATTCCAAGAAACACTTCTCAAAGCTGAAGCCACCTCTGGAGTCCGAACCAGGGCAGAGGGAAGTTACGGCTGCCGGGCTGCCACAAGTCTTCATCTCGTCCTAATTACCCCCTGCAGGACTCCAGGACCCCAGTCCGGCTACCTCGGACGTTACGCGCCCGGTGATGTAGCACCCAGCCCGTGGATGAAATATTCCCCCTGTATCACTTACTAACTGGTCCGCCCGAATTATGTTTTCCTGTTTCTATAACTCTCTCCGATTCCCGCTGTGAGAATTTTGTAAAATTTAGATTGAGTTGCATTTGGGTTTTGATTTATTTTCGCGGAGATCCTCTCCGTTATTTGCGTTTCTTGGGGTTTGAAATTATCGCAGTTTTAGCCACTGAGTCTTTGAGACCAGTTGTTTGTGTATGTGCAATGAATGACCCATACTGCACGCACTAAAGAAATTATAAATAAGTAGTGACTTGAAGGGGCTAACATTCCCTAATAATATGGGGGAAATATAAATTAAAAACACTCTTATTCATCATAGTTTAAAATACCTTCGAAATTAACTTGTATTTAACCTCTTCATGCATGACGGCATCATTTGTGGACGCTATTTAAGGCCATATAAATACTTAAGGATGAATAAACTTATGTTAATATCTCCACCTTATATTAATATCTAGCTCACTGCTCTGAATTATAGGCAAAAACATCACATGTTTTATTGTTAACAAAGCAAGCGTTTTAGACCCCAACGATATTGAAATGACAAAAACATAACGCCATTTCTCTTTTCGCAAAACTTTTACAGATATTTCAGTATGTTTCCCGAGTCCCTGGCATCAAGACCTTGAATTTGAGCCCTCTCCCGCATCACCCTGCGATTTGTCAAACGCCCACAATTTCAGCAAAATTTGTTTTTTTTAAATATACATGCATATAGATAGATGCGTCAATGCCAGCATTCGGTTATAATCGATTTATAATTATGTTGAAGTTTTTGACAATGCTTTTAATTCGTTAACTAAAAATCGTATGTTTGCCAATATATACGACTTTTATCTACTTTCAGACTAATTTTTCTTTTCAATTACTATTCAAAAGCTAGGTCAAAAACCATTTCACTTATGACTTATTCTTCTAAATAGAAGCGTTTTCAAAGATAATGTTAGTTAAAGCAGGAAAGAAACTGTTAGCAATAACTTACAAATAGTATGCTTAGAGAACTCTCTAAAATGATTATCCTTAGTATGGATGGATACTCTCTAAAAAGAGTAATATTTACTGATAAAATTAAACTTTAACAATTATAATCCAGGTAATAGTTCTATTAAATAAATTAACTACGTGAAAATCTAATAAAACCGACTGTTAAGGTAATAAATAATTTAAAACGGGAACCGCTCTTTTTTACGAGGTACAACTCCAAATCTGGAAAACGCATAACCACATCTATAATACTTCTTCAAATGCCTCATTAACGACACTTACAATCTAGGAAGTCATCAAAAACATGAAAACCATAAAGTTATTCCATATACAAATATCATTCCAGATAATCATTCCATCTAGGACTATCCCACATCGTTATATTTCAGAACCGCTAGATAAACAACCCATGGAATAAATGCGGGTGTATTAATTCCGTCCTTTGATGGATCGGCGGTGAGCGTTTCAACAGGTGAAAAATCAGTGTTGCGCATGCGTCGATTACAAAGGGGCCTCATGATTGGCTTATTAGCATCGGGAACAAATTCCCCCGTATGTAAATAATGTCGAGCGTAGGCGCGTTCTCACAGCGCCGCTGCTATGGATGGGGTATGCTCCGTCCGTATTTAACTTTCTGTTCGCGCATACGCCGTTATGTTTTAATTGTATATATGGTGTGGATATTTTCCAGACTTAAGCAGCTGTAGTTATGAACGAATCATTAAATTTGTTGGTATCTCTAGTAATCGTTTTCGATTATTGGTGATGATATTTAATAAAACTTACTTATATGTATCGGATGTTTAAGCTATTGCCAGCTTACACAACGTATCATTGTTTCCACAGAATAGGTTTTTAAAATAATCGTTTTAAATACTTGAAAGTCTTACTCAAATACATTCCCATAGGTTAAAGGAGAATACATTTAAAATATAATAAGAATAAGAATAAGAATAAGAATAAGAATAAGAATCCTTTATTGTCATAGACTATGTACAATAGCATTGACAAATCGTCATTAATCTACAAACATATTAAAACAAATAAAAATTAATACAATAAATACAAAAAATATAAAAAATATAAAATCCCTGAACTAAGGTGCAATATCAGACATGTAATCTGCAACGCTGTAAAATTCCTTAGCAATTAAAAAATCTTTTAACTTTTTCCTGAATATAGTTACTTCTAGCTCTGATTTAATGTAAATGGGTAATCTGTTGAAAAGTTTTATGGCAGAAAAAAAGGTGTGTTTTTCAAAAAACGTTGTATTATGTTTAGGTACAACTAATTTAGAGTTGTGTCTAAAGTTGTAACGGGTGGTGTTACAGATTTCAAAAGAATGTTTGTTCTTCACCAAGAAAGAAAGGCAATCGTACATATACAAACAGGGAAGTGTCAAAAGGTTATGAGTGGAAAATGTTCCCCTACAAGAATCTGTCCTCCCTAAACCAAACATCAACCTCACAGCCTTTTTTTGTAGACGGAAGAGTTGGAGGGTTCTTATTGATTCAGCACCCCAAATGGCAATA
The DNA here is from genome assembly GCA_035578135.1 of Flexamia atlantica. Taxonomy (NCBI): domain Eukaryota; kingdom Metazoa; phylum Arthropoda; class Insecta; order Hemiptera; family Cicadellidae; genus Flexamia; species Flexamia atlantica. The sequence continues at coordinate 243,057 of JAQJVK010000173.1, read as the reverse complement.
GCATAGTTTAGATGTGGGTAAATGCATCCAAAGTAAGCAGTACGAAGGATATTGAAATCTGAAAACAAGGATAATCTCCGAAGAACAAATATTCCAGTACTCACCCTGCTAGAAACCTTGGCAATATGCTGAGAAAAATCTAAGCGAGAGTCAACTATTAAACCCAAAAAATTGGCTTGTTGACAAAATTCAACCTCTGCTTCCCCTATAAGAACACTGGAAGTGAACGATTCAACAGAATTATCCCTCAATTTAAAGTCAATTATTTTTGTTTTTTCTGAGTTAATAGAAAGATTGTTATCAGCAAGCCACTGCAGAAGAAGATTACATTGTAAAAATGTGTCAATCTCAAGACGATTACAGGAAATATTACTTATACTAAGAGAAGTGTCGTCAGCAAATAGACAGAGATCAACACCGTAGACACTCTTTTGAATATCATTAATAAACATGACAAAGAGAATCGGTCCCAGGACTAAACCTTGTGGAACGCCACAACCTACAACAGTTTCGTCAGAGAGGTGATATGAAAGCTGCCCATTACCATCTAGATGTGGAATTTCAACAGATTGCGTTCTATCTTTGAGAAAGGAAGATATCCATCCAAAAGCATTTCCTCGAATACCAATATGCTCGAGTTTATGTAAAAGTAAAGAATGATTAACCATATCAAAGGCTTTACTGAGATCAAAAAAAACACCGAAGACATTATTGTGCTCATCAAGATTTCTAGTAAAATTAGAGATAAAGCTGTACATGGCATCAACGGTGGAAACCTTTTGCCTAAAACCAAACTGGTTTGTGAACAAGGTCTGGTTTTCTACCAAGAAGGGATTGAGGCGGTTTAGAAAAGCCTTTTCAAACACTTTGGAAAAGGTTGAGGTAATAGAAATGGGACGGTAATTATTCTGACAAAGGGTACTTCCTTTCTTGTGAAGAGGCTTCACAATGGCTGACTTTAATGATGTGGGAAATTTACCCTCTTCAAAAGAGGAATTGACCAGATGGCATAAGGGACGAACCAAAAGTTGTCCTACGGACTTGAGTATTTTTGATGAGATGCCGTCTTTTCCAGCGGCATTGCTGACTTTTAGAGAGTTAATAATACTGATTATCTCAGATTCACCAGTAGGCTGAATGAAAATAGATGAACAAGAAGCCGGAACAGAAAGTATATTGTTGAGCGCAACAGGATGAAGAGCAGAATTACTTGCTATTTCAGAGAAGAAAGTGTTAAAAGAGTTGGCTAGTTCCAAAGGATCACGTAGCTGAACTCCATCAGAAGACTCAACCTGAATGTTTCTAAAAGGTTTGGGGCCTTTATTAGGTACAGTCTCATTTATAACATCCCAGACCGCCTTAGATTGATTAGAAGAACTAGTGAGATGATGAAGAACATTGTTTGCCTTTGCTGTCTTGACAACTGACCTATAACGCTTCTTCAAATTGAGATAAGCCTGCTTTAAAGGGTGTGTCTGATCTAAGTCCTTTGAAGAATAGTACAACCTCAATAAATCCTCCCGCATTGCGGAAAGATTTTTATCAAAATGAATTTTAGTGTAAGTATTCCTAGCCCTAACCTTGCATCTCTTTACAGGACAAGACAAATCAAAGTAGTAATTCAGAGTAGAAATAAAACAATCCATTTTACTATCTATACCAACTGAAGCATATACTTCATTCCATGACTCTTTAGATAACAATATTTTAAAAATTCCAATATTTTGTTCACTGAGGACTCTTTTTTGTTTCCATTTAGGTTGTTCAACAGAGAGCGGATTGATTAATTTTACATCAGAAACCTGGGCATGGTGATCCGAAATTCCAGAAATAACAACATCAGTATTCAAAAGTGACGGGCCAATATTACAAAAGACAAGATCTATAAGTGACTTGGAACCATTGAATTCTCTAGTATATGATCGGACAGTATCCCGCAGACCAAATGAAGACATCAACTCAGTTAATTTCCTTGATGAAGTATCATCAACGGACATGTCTATATTAAAGTCTCCCATGATGATGATTCTGGTGTAGGGTCTATCAAATGATTCCAGGCAGTCATTGAACGATTCCAAAAAAAGGTCAATACTTTCTACAGATTTGTGAGGTGGTCTATAAACAGAAATCAAAACATACGGACAATCGTCAAAAACAAAGGTTACAGCAGCAAACTCATAATAGCCCTCATTACAAAATCCAGTGACGTCTACAGACTGAGAGGATAGGTTATCTTTAATGAGAATACACACACCACCCTTATCCATACTAGACCGACAAAAACTAGAAGCCACTTTATAACCAGGCAAACAAAAACCGTTCAACTCATCCTGATTGAGAAAATGTTCTGACATGCAAAAAATGTTGGGAGAGGTTGTTTCTAAGAAAATTTCTATCATACACAGTTTAGCTAAAACCCCTTGAACATTCTGATGAACAATTCTCAGAAAATTTTTGTTTATCTGTGAATTACATGTTTTGGAAATTGGATTGTTAAGTAAATTTAAATCGGAAAGATTTCCCCCAAAATTCCCATCAGAACTATTTACCACACCAGACTTGGCCAGGTTTGGTGATAAAATATTGTGCAGCAATCTAAATTCCAATAATTTAATGTAAGTAATGGGTAATTAAGTATAGTTGCTGGTTTCACTGAGGTAAGTACAACAGATTAAATTAGTGTAATTAAGATTCAAGAAATTCAGAACAACCACTTTCTTCACTTAACAGGATTAAAATTTATGAACCAAAACGCAAACATATTACCACCTACTAGTAACGATAGATTTGAATTATTAATATACCATGTCATCAAAAATATACAGTTTTTCAGTGGTTTGAGGTTCACACAGTTCATCAACCTCGATAAGCGATAGGTCGATGGGTCCGATAGGTCGATGCATCCGATAGGTCGATAACTTAGTAATTTTATGCCGCTGGTGGGTAGAGTTTAGTCTAACACTTAAAATAAATCAAATAATCGCAATAAACCTATATACTGTGGATGTATAATTATGTTTCAACATTTATTATTATTAGTCTCAATAAACTCAAGAATGAATACCACTAAAACAAATAAGCGCCGGCCGCTCAACAACTTCACTCCGAGCGAGTTATAGTTATCTGCCTTTTGAACTAGTTTATTCTCCCCGCCGCAACGAGCGAATGTAAATTTAATTAAACCATTCCTCGCTCGCACTGGTCGTAACTCGCCCCGGTCGTGAGTTCCGAAGCTCCGTATGTAAACAAGTATATTCGCGCGGGCTCTTTAAGCGTGTTAGTTATGACCGAGCATCATACCGTACACTCGGCGTGGAGGCCGGTGTACGTATAGTGCAGTCTGGGAAAGGTATGAATTAACTCGTTGCGTGCTCTTCCCGGTAGATTAAATAATTTTACTTTACAGTTAAAATTTATGTTTTGCTGAATTAAAATCAGCAGATGTGTTGGAAACCTACACGTGGGTAAATATGTGATTCTATAATGGAATTGCTTGGTCAATTGAATGCGGATTTATGGTCTAAATTTTTTTATTTAATACTTTATAATGGGAAAAGATGAACATTTCAAGCTGTAGTAAATACGAGGAATATGTGGAATCTAGAAGAAATAACGTTCAAATTCACTTGCATATTCGTACTCTACCAGAAATGGAGAAGGTTCTTTTAGTAAAAAAAACATGTAGATTGAGATGAACGCGAAAATAAAGGTGCCTCTTAGCTTTTGGTTTTTGTTTCAAAAATAATAACAAATCACATGTAAATTAAACTAGAATTTTCTCGTGACTCTGCCCTCGATCAAAATGATTAAATATATTTTAATAAATAAAAATATGCCTAGGTCCTACTCCAAATAAATGGCTACCCCCTAGCAAATATCAGGGAAGTTGGCTCAGTAGTTCGGCCGTGATGGAAACAAACTCCAAACCTCCAAAATTATATTAGTAGTTTATTTAATATTTAATCTTACCTTACGATCCAATATTTGTATAAAAGGGGAAACCTAGGTTTCCCCTTTTATACAAATATTGGATCGTAAGGTAAGATTAAATATTAAATAATGTTGTTTAACGATCCAGAGGCTTCTAGTAATAATATATTAGTAGGATGACAATGACGAAAATGAGATAAAATAAACTATAAATTACACAGCTTTTATAACCTTCTACCTATAAATTGCATATTTACGTAAAATATGGTGCTATATATTTTACAAGCCTCGCAGAAACGTCAGTTTCATCAATGCCACTACGAGAACCGCGATTTGTTACATCCTTTCTTCTGCAACAATATAAAACCGAACAACATAATCAACCGCAGCTGCACAATAACTGAGCCGATCAGTTGTCAAGAACGAGTCATATCGGGCAGAGATCTCGAAAATAATGCGGAAATTTGATTTACGCCGGAGATCTCAACGCAGGGTGGACTGAAGGCGCTCAATGGATCCAAATTGCCCGGACGCCCCGTGCGGTGCTGGTAATCAGAACGATTTATCGTGGACGCTATTCGTATTGTAGGAAAGATGTTAATCTATTGTGGCGGTGGAAGGGCGTCTCTACTCATCTGATTGGACTTGTTCATCTGTCAAGCGCCCTCTGTGTTCGTCACTGGTACATTTGTCATAAACTGTGGTATTCTTTTCAATAATCGTCTCCTTTTGGTGAGTGATTTTATGGTTTGGTTTCGTTTGGTAATCGATCGTCAGCTGAAGGCAACGTGCTGATTTTAAAGTTTTTTATTTTTTATCCTTCAGTCCAAAGGAAATGCATTTATTATTAAATAAAAACTTATTGAGTGATTGTTTTAAATAAGTATGTTGTAAAGTTTCACACGAATTGTCTTACTAAAATAAATTTATTTGGATAATGTAAAAAAACAGGAGCTTTATTGAAATTAATTTAATACGTACTTGTAGAAGGACATCATGTGTTTTTTTATAAATGGACATATCTTCAGGCTTAAATAAAAGATTTTATTTTGAGAATAACCATTAAACAAAACATTAATCATTTCAAAGTAATAATTTTGGAAACAATTATGTACCCTTCAAGGAAAATTGGCTGATGACTGTTTAATTAATTTCCTAGTTTGTTTAGAGAAGTAATGCTATAGTCCTAATGTCTTTCAAAATAATTCGACAAACAGTTATCATAATCTTATCATGTACCCTACTGATGAATCAGAAAAATCTATGATTTAATAATTATTTTAATCAAGAAATAATTTATAGCTCAATGTATTTATACGATCAATATTTATATGTTCAATGTATTTATATGTTCTACGAAGAATTTCAAGCGTTAAACGCTGTTGAAACGGGAGGCTATCATGTCTGAGGTCAATACACAATCTGTACTGATCGAACAGCCTTGTTTTTTTTATCACTAAAATTTTACTTACATAATCACCTTTGGTATTAAACTCTTTTTTGTTTTCTGTGCTAATTTCAAGTATCCAAACCACCCCCTCACATTTAGCGGCGTTATACACTTTATATCTCGTGCATTCTAAGTACTTTTATGATCCGTGAGCCTATTTTAGTATTCCCTTTAGTACCTTCTATAGAATGCGAGCTTATAACGTACCTCATAATGCTGGACGCTATGGTTACTCAGACGTGTTGGACAACGTTGGTGTTTTAATATCAATTTTACGCGTGTCTTTCACTTGTGAAATTTTTATGTCCTGAGTCATGAAGGGAATATGGGATTGCTTTACGAAATAAATAACGCCACTAAAGATAATGGGTTATTCACTTAAAACTAATCCAGAAAACAATATACAATTTGTTTCCTACAAGAGATATCGTATACCATTGTAATCATTAATAAAGATTAATATATGTACATGTGACTGCTGCAGAAGAAACGACAAACAACGTATTATACTTACATGATGTTTAGTCAGAGTCAAATGTTGTGGCCCAGGCTACCCGTAAGCTCAATGGAAAAATATCATTAGTGTTATGGAAGTGCTGTGCCGAGTTACATGACTCGGTCTGTAACAGCTGAGAATGAGCTTTGTGACCTGTGTTTGTGGATGAGCACGCAATGGAATCACAGGCTTAATAGACTACACACATGCAAGAGTTTGAGCCTGTAAGTAGTATTATAACTGCTAATTTTAAATAGTCTTAGTGTAACGATTCAATACCCGCTTCTAGCTAATTCTATAACTTCATAAAGCGACTAATTTTGCGCATAGTATAAAATAGAACGACTTATGGAGAGCTATTGTTTTGTTAATACAATGTAGGAATATTTCTGTTCAGTCTAGTATCAAACATTGTAAAGGAGACTTGTTTGTTTGCGAAAAAATTCAATTATTTTTAGCAGTTACTTATTTTATAGTTCGTATTATGAAAAATGAATCATTCTTGACGTTTAACGGCACCTCAGAAAAATGGGAAACTAATTTAAAACAAATAAGAAATAGTATTTCTTAGAAATAAGAACATTGTTAAACCCATTTAATAGTTTACGGTTAACGGAAGGGTTGCACCCGTTAACCAATGGGTAGTAATGTTTTGTTTGTTTTAAGGACGTGATATAAACTAATTTAAAAAAAAATAATTTAAAAAATAATGTTAGCACGGCAAAAAATAATCAATTAGTGAACCATTAATCAACTTGTAAGTGTCTACGTATAATTACTTTTCTCAAGAATGAATAAAATTAAATAAATAATAGTTGACATCGTATTTTATATTTTATTTTCTACTTAAATTGAAACGCACTTTATGATAGGATTTTCAATTCCCTATAACATCAAATATAAGGTTTGTTTGATTAAATAATTTTAACTCTTGGGTGTCTTACTCCAATTTGTACGTTATCCTACTAATATTATTAGTGTGAAAGTTTGTTTTTTTGTCATATTAAGTAAGTTAGCTATAACGACATATCCATTTGTTAAGCTAAATACCATTGCTTGATTTTAACAAAACTAAGTTGTTTCTTTATAAAAAATATTGAGGATGGTTTACATGTATAACTAATGCAAATTGAATCTTATCATGATAATATCTTACTCTCATTTTGAACGTAGGCGAAGCCTAGGGTAACATCTAGTAGTTTCTATCGTAGTGATATTATTATCATTCGGCAAGTTATTTCATCGAAATAAAAACAATTTATCAAAAACCGAGTGAAAGAGGGACCTAATTTTACCACACCATTAGATTTTTTTTAGGATTTGAAGACCGTTTTCTATAAAATTCAAAAACAATATAATAGCTGATCGGTCAAAATAAAATTGTTCTGACCACACAAGTTTAATAAATACAAACCAGAACCGTGATTGTTGAATAGTTTATTTTCAAATAGATTTCGTTAAGTTTTCAAAATGACTTATCGCCGCCGCGGCGTTCAGCTCAGCAAGCGCCCTCGCCCCTCTCCTCGCCCTCGTCCTCCCCGTCGCAGGGCGGGGGCCCCACCCACGGGACGCTCTCCCACGGCATCTCCTCGTCCTGGCTGGGGTCCTCCGGGGCGTTCGGGTCTTCCGGCGGCAGTTTCAGCTCGGGCGGTAAGTCTTCCTTCTTTATTTCAGGAACATTCTTCGGAAAGGTCTTAGGATCGAAGGGGTCGAAAGGTTTTTGCGGCTCTTCTGGTTTCGGGGGCTCTCCCGGAGCGGCGGCAGATCCTTGAAATCGTTTTTTCAATTTCGAGCCCAAGTACAAGCTGGCGTAGAACCCCAGCCATATCTTGGAGACGTTGGCCCGTCCGCGCTGGGTCTGGGAGTTGTAGTACCGTCGCCAGCCTTTCAGATTGGGATCGTCGTATGGGCTCTCGTCTGCTCCCATTTCACTGTAATTGGAGAAAACAAGATGAAAGTGATTCGAATTTTGTATAGATTTTTTATTTGATTTTTATTTCATGAATTCATGGTTACCGTGGAAATAGATGAAAATATGTTGGTGATGTTTGGTCTAAAAGTGAAGCTGACAAGTGGGTGAAGTTAACTTTCTAGCAATATTGATTTTGAAATAGTGTAAATGTATGATTGCAGAATTGTATTATTTCACTAGCTCAACTCCGCAGAGCTTTGAAAATACGATTAATATTCGATTGGTTCAGTCCGCGGAGCGCGGAATCCAAAACGATTCAACAAAAACAATTATCTTTTACACAATATAAAATAAGATCTATGTTCGAGACTGGCACAAAAGCCACTTAGCTAAGAACATTTCGCTCAATGGTAACTTGAACCCTCAAGATGGATATACACAGGTCGAGCTAGACGGTTGCGTGAAATTAGGCGAGTTAGCGATCAAGTAGGTTTTTGGATTCACTAACCCACATTTTATGTCTCAAAATGGAAAAGCGAACGACAATTATTATGATAGCTGTAGACGATTTTCTGTTTTTGAAGGTGTGAGAATCATCCCATCCACTTCACGATTGCCAGCTTTATTATTTTAAATGCTCCTAACCTGTAACGCTGCTTGACTCGCCTAGACTGATAACACCACACCATGTGAACACAAGTAGCAACTCGCCCGTCCAACTCGCTATGTAAATCTACCCTAAAGGCCGCTTCACATTGGTCGAGTAATTCGGCTGAGTCAACTCGCCCTTCTACTAAACCAATCTGACGCGGCATTAAGGATTCAAAGCTTTTACTCAAGCACTTTTTTTCATTACGTGGTGCGTATAACCCACCAAATAGTTTCTCTACTAGAAAATGAGAGGCTATTATTCTTATTGTATTAGGTCATGTATATTATTACTATCTTAAGTTGCTGACCCTGTCTAGGCGAACGTAAATGAAGGTTTAGTGAGAAATACCCCCGTTGCAGCAGACCTGCATACTCAGCGAATTTCAAATGCAAAACAATATATTTCAATCCAACATAACGAGATTTGATATGTTTTTGTAAGCTGCATAAGAATAACATGGGGAATGAGTATGCAGGTTTGCTGCTACAGGTATATTAGAACTGGGTGGTTTTAATTCAATATTTAATAGATCTGAATTAGAAGAAGCCATTTACCAATTTTTATCAAGATATGTTGAGAAATAAGCGAGATGTAGAATTTTACTTATTTCCCATAAGGTTAACATTGGGACAATGTACTGTGTTTACCTCTTTCAATATCTCGGTAAGCAATGGACATAGAACTGTGATTCAAAGTACTGAATTGTTTGTTTTTTTGAGCTGAATTCAATGGTGAAATCAAAAATTGGATTACTTCAATTTTTGCATATGAAAAACGCAAAAAACCCATTTATGGGGGGTTTATCCCCCTTTACCCCCCCTTCTGGTGTTCCGATCGGGCTGGTTTACGAACTCGTCAAATTGATTACCACTTTACATGTCTCTAACAAATTTCATTAAGATCGGACCATTTTTACGGCCGCTATCGTGCTTACAGACACATAGATATATAGATATATAAAGTAATATATATATATATATATCTAAAAATTCTAACGAATGTTGTTTTTTGCTTCTGGGGGCCCCAAAACGAAAAGTTATCATGGTCTCGGGCTTAGGTCTTACCATGAGACCTACGGTAATAGCTTCTTCCCTATGGGGGAAATTCGGTAAAACTAAAAGATATTTCCATGACAACACTTTCACGAATAATTCTTCTAAATTGACAAGTATCATGTGAGAGGAGCCATGTAGATGGATTGCGAGAAGTGCAAGGCGGTGCGGCTGGCGCTGCGAAGGATGTTCAGCCCGGAGTCCTACAGAGGCAGGGCCAACGTGGTCAAAGTGTGCCTGGTGGCCAACGCCGCCCTGGCCTACCTCCTCTGGAGGAAGATGAAGAAAGAGTAGAATTGAAATATTTTTATTGCAGTAGAGACAATACAGATTGCATTGTAAACGTCAAGTATAGAAGGGCTGGCGTCGTTACAAATCTTCAGGCCGGAGTCGCACAGAGGCAGGGTCAACGTGGTCAAAGTGTGCCTGGTGGCCAACGCCGCCCTGGCCTACCTCCTGTGGAGGAATATGAAGAAAGAGTAGAATTCAAATATTTTTATTGCAGTAAAGACAATACAGATTGCATTGTAAACGTCAAGTATAGAAGGGCTGGCGTCGTTACGAATCTTCAGCCCGGAGTAGTACAGAGGCAGGGCCAACGCGGCCAAAGTGTGCCTGGTGGCCAACGCCGCCCTGGCCTACCTCCTGCGGAGGAAGCTGAAGGAGGAGTAAAAGAACGTGAAGAATATGCACATTGTAAATATTATGGATTGTATGCTCCTTTATTGATTATAGGTTACATATTTGTAAAGTATTATCTACGTTTAACCTATAAACCGTTAAAGCATTTCAGTGTAATTTTCCACAATTTCTGTTTAACACTGTGCGATTTTTGTCGTTGGATGCTGGAATAATCATCCAGTACAAAGTCGGACGGTGTGAAAGCGGCCATTTGATAATATTATGTTCCACTGCTGTTAAATGTGTCGGATAAATGCAATCCTGCCTCGAATAAACAGTGGTACCATTCAACTGCGTCACGTTGGGTCGGAAAATAAAATCGTAATCGTATAATGCAAAAGATTCAAAATTTGTCTTTGCTCCACCAAGACTCTGACATTCGGAAATTTGTCGGGACGACAAAATCGCATAGTGTGAAACTGGCCTATGCAATTTCAATATAGAAAGGGAGATTAACTAGCATTTGAGTAAGCTGTAACTCAATTAATTTATTTATAATTTACTTATTGTGTAACAAAAATGTTTATACATTCTCTAAATATCGTATTTTTTCAAGTCTCTCATGAAGAATACGGGATAAAACGGAGTGACTGACTCCTACAAGTTTATTAACGTCCTAAGCCCTTTTAACTATAAACATGGCAAACGCGCCAAGTTTACCTGAAAACCATGATAAATTAAAACAATTTTTTGTTAGTATTTATTTGCGATGAATCTGCTGCAAGTTAGCCTAAGATATTCAGTCAATTCTTGTACCTTTTTATAGAGCTCGATGGTTAAAGTGCTCACCATATTCCCAGATCGATTCTGGTAGATTTATATAGGGTTGAATGTGGAGTGGGGAGGAAGGGCTGTAGACCTGGTGGAGATTTTGAATAGATCATTGGGCTTCTATAATGACCTTTGATAAACAAACTCCAGGTCTCAGGATCAGATCCTAAATCAACCCACCCACTCTACAATAATCTTTCAGTCACATTCCCCTCAAGAAAACACCACAGATGGTCATAGTCTTAACACACTAACTCACTACATTGTATATTACAAATCATTAATAACTCGTTCAACGCAGACAACTTTGCATATTCCAAAAACCCTGAAACTCCTCCCAAAAGTCCGAACAGCACCGCTCTCCCTGTCACCGTACGGCCTACGATCAGATACCCGCCCCGACACAGAAGGGTCTTTTCCCTTTCCGGATGTTAATCTCCGCTGTTTACGGTGGCTGCCGTGGTATACGGGGCCGCCGTGTCGCTGGATTTGTGGGAGTGGCTGCGGATATCGCGGGTGGATCGGGTCGAAAGTGGGCGAGAAGAACATTTAATGGGCTTCCTCGCTGGGCTCTTGGCTACCTAGCAGTATTGTTCTGGGCTTCCTCACTTGGACTCTTGGCCACCTAGCAGTATTGTACTGGGCTTCCTCATTTGGACTCTTGGCCACCTAGCAGTATTGTTCTGGGCTTCCTCACTTGGACTCTTGGCCACCTAGCAGTATTGTTCTGGGCTTCCTCACTTGGACTCTTGGCCACCTAGCAGTATTGTACTGGGCTTCCTCACTTGGACTCCTGGTTATCTGGCAGTGCCTAGCAGTATTGTACTGGGCTTCCTCACTTGGACTCTTGGCTACCTAGCATTATTGTACTGGACTTCTTCACTTGGACTCTTGGCTACCTAGCATTATTGTATTGGGCTTCCTCGCTTGGACTCTTGGCTACCTAGCAGTATTGTACTGGGCTTCCTCACTTGGACTCTTGGCCACCTAGCAGTATTGTACTGGGCTTCTTCACTTGGACTCTTGGCTACCTAGCATTATTGTATTGGGCTTCCTCGCTTGGACTCCTGGTTATCTGGCAGTGCCTAGCAGTATTGTACTGGGCTTCCTCACTTGGACTCTTGGCTACCTAACAGTATTGTATTAAGCTTCCTCACTTGGACTCCTGGTTATCTGGCAGTGCCTAGCAGTATTGTACTGGGCTTCCTCACTTGGACTCTTGGCTACCTAGCATTATTGTACTGGACTTCTTCACTTGGACTCTTGGCTACCTAGCATTATTGTATTGGGCTTCCTCGCTTGGACTCTTGGCTACCTAGCAGTATTGTACTGGGCTTCCTCACTTGGACTCTTGGCCACCTAGCAGTATTGTACTGGGCTTCTTCACTTGGACTCTTGGCTACCTAGCATTATTGTATTGGGCTTCCTCGCTTGGACTCCTGGTTATCTGGCAGTGCCTAGCAGTATTGTACTGGGCTTCCTCATTTGGACTCTTGGCTACCTAGCAGTATTGTATTAAGCTTCCTCACTTGGACTCCTGGTTATCTGGCAGTGCCTAGCAGTATTGTACTGGGCTTCCTCACTTGGACTCTTGGCTACCTAGCATTATTGTACTGGACTTCTTCACTTGGACTCTTGGCTACCTAGCATTATTGTATTGGGCTTCCTCGCTTGGACTCTTGGCTACCTAGCAGTATTGTACTGGGCTTCCTCACTTGGACTCTTGGCCACCTAACAGTATTGTACTGGGCTTCTTCACTTGGACTCTTGGCTACCTAGCATTATTGTATTGGGCTTCCTCGCTTGGACTCCTGGTTATCTGGCAGTGCCTAGCAGTATTGTACTGGGCTTCTTCACTTGGACTCTTGGCTACCTAGCAGTATTGCACTGGACTTACTCACTTGGGCTCTGGGCTACCTAGCATTATTGTACTGGGCTTCTTCACTTGGACCCTTGGCTACCTAGCAGTATTAAACTGGCTTCCTCACTTGGATTCTTGGCTACCTAGCAGTATTGCACTGGACTTACTCACTTGGGCTCTGGGCTACCTAGCAGTATTGTACTGGGCTTCCTCACTTGGAATCTTGGCTACCTAGCAGTATTGTACTGGGCTTCTTCACGTGGACTCTTGGCGACCTAGCAGTGTTGTATTGGGCTTCCTCACTTGGACTCTTGGCTACCTAGCAGTATTGTACTGGGCTTCCTCACTTGGAATCTTGGCTACCTAGCAGTATTGTACTGGGCTTCTTCACTTGGACTCTTGGCTACCTAGCATTATTGTATTGGGCTTCCTCGCTTGGACTCTTGGCCACCTAGCAGTATTGTACTGGGCTTCTTCACTTGGACTCTTGGCTACCTAGCAGTATTGTACTGGGCTTCCTCACTTGGATTCTTGGCTACCAAGCAGTATTGTACTGGGTTTCCTCACTTAGACCCTTGGCTACCTGGGAGTATTGTACTGGGTTTCTTCACTTGGACTCTTGGCTACCTAGCTATAATGTACTGAGCTTCCTCACTTGGACTCCTGGCTACATGGTATTATTGTAATGGGCTTTCTCACTTGGACTCTTGGCTACCTAGCAATAATGTACTGGGCTTCCACGGTTATTATTCAGAAGCTAAGGTTCCTTAAAACCTTAAATGTGGTGCTTTAGTGATTTTGTTATTTGCGTTACTTATTGGTTTTTCTTCATTACCATACATATTTTTAGATGTAGACCCCAATTTGACGGTCATCCATAAGCGTTAGTTCATTGATCCCAGTAAACTTTTTTTTTAATTTTAGTACAGTTTCTATACTAAATTATAAGGATGAATCCTAAGGTCTAAATCCTAAGAATAACTTCCGAACTTTAAATTTTAATTCCCCTCCGGAATTTTCTTTCTAACGGGCGCACAGGGGAGAAAAATGTGGAAAGGCGAAATTAGATTTGTTTTACGTAGTTTAAATTTAAAAAAATATGTATAGCAGTTTTGCAGATATTTCCTGTTATGCCTAGCTTATACGACCATTATTATTATAAAACGTTTATAGTTGTGTTTCATTTTTATCTATTGAGATTATAATTACAGTTACAACTACTTACCTATCGAAACTTCCTTAGATCAAATAATTACCCTTATCCATTTTAATACCACCACTGTGGCCTTTTAATAAAAACTCTTGACAAAATGCCTAGACAAATAGACTGGGTAAGATTTAAAATTTCCTGTGCCTGCATTCCATTTTTTTGCAGTGAAAATACATTTTGCGAACATTTACAAACTAATTAAAAATTATATATCTCCCGACGGTATCAGAGACAAAAGTGCGAACTCACTAATCTTGCGGCGCGCAGTGCTGATCGCGGCTGAGATTGCGACCTGGTTAATTTATTGAGTGCAAACCTCACCGGCATACTTTATACTGCAGAGAGAATAATGTCGAGGCCTTTGTGCCTAAGTTAGTCTTGTCATTACTATTATTTTTTTAAACAGAACAAAAGGAAAAATAGACAAATATTTTCAGTCATAAAGTATAAGAGGAAGGCTAGATATAGTTTTTGAATTTTCATTTCAGATGTAAGACAACACGTGAGGATTTAGACTAAATTTCCGAGAGAAAAATATTAGATGACAGAGCATCAAATAACTGGAAATATCATGTAATCAAATAACTAGGTAGTTATAACGAAATCAATTAAATAATTTTTATGGGGGTAAACAGATTGAAAGGGTCTTTATTCCAATAAATTTATTCGTCATAATATCATACTGATTATTTTTAAACAGAAAATCATGAGATGTGAATGCAAATTTTATTACAATCGGGATTCGTTGAGAAATGTTTGAATATTCCAAATATTCAATTCAAGTTGTAGCCAATCTCCAAGCCAATTTAACGACCAATTAATGCTTGGTTAATCCCAAAAGTATTATTATTCACTTTCTCTTGACCTACACATGGCAATAAATTTCAATAACACTTGTTAAAATGTTATTTCCTAAATAAAACTTAACTTATAACTTAAAGTTGGAAAAGTGGACATTTGACTAATGTCAACTTCAAAGAACATACTTGTGTTAGTACAAATTGAAGTGTAATTCAATGTTTTAAGTTGGCAGCATCGTACACTTTCATACTAACAACCAGTACCTTTAAAATCCCAGGTGAAGCTTTAAATACATCCCAGGGGGTGGAGGATCTAGCTCTTCCGCTGCCCGGACATGCTTTAATATGCCTTAAATCAGCTAAAGTGAGTTTAATTCACTCAGACTGAAGCCCATGATCATCATGTGCGATTGTTGATGGTGCCGTGCGCAGCGGAACTGGTTCAATAACATGCGAATAAATATGATGGAAAGTTCAGTTGGGGAATCCACGGTTGACAGTGCCAGGCGATTTAGTTAAAGAAGTCTCATTTTGGTAAAATAAAAGTGAAAACATTTTATAAAATTGTTTTTGCTGGACAGCATGAAAACAACTGTCTTCAACACAGGAGTTGCGGGGCTAGAGTTATTATTTTTCTTTTTAAAGCGAAAAGATGACTTGATCATTTGTTTAGCCCGTGGGAGAGAAAGATAGGTAATTTGATAATACTTTTTGGTCAAGAACATCAGCTGTGGTGAAATGATTCAATAACAAATCGTCTGATTTAAATATTCAAACATATAACTTTACTGATTTATTCAATATTCTATTTTCTATTAAAGAACTCCTGCACTATGTAATTAATTGTTACTAGTGGCTTGAAAGGGCTAAAAGCACCTAATGAGGGAAAATTCAAACAATCCTTATTTATTATAGTACAAAATACCTTCATAGCAATCTGAATCTACCTTATATTGATATTTAGCCTACCACATGGTTTTCAATCGAGTATCAGCATCACATGTTTTATGTAAACAAAGCAGACGTTTTTAGATCCTAATGCTTTTTAAATGACAGACATTTTACAATATTTCTCGTTTTCTGGTGAATTTCAAGCAATTTTATTATTTTTCCCGCCATCACGGGGTAGAGACCTTTAATTTGAGCCCCCTCCCATCTTTCTACGACTTGCCAGACGCCCACAATTTTGACGCAAAGAATCGCATTACGAAATTAAATATATGATTTTTGCTGTAGTGAATAGTCAAAATTTCCAGTGGCATGTATAGCTATCAATATTAGTACCTAAACGATTTGACTTCAACAAGTATTTTTTAGATTGATACGATAAAAACAGCAAGATGAAATAATTGAAGGAAAATAAAAATAAAATCAGAATTTATGATATCGTTCTTCTTGTATTGTTCTGATGTACTAGTGTACGACGTAAATAAAGGTTCATCAAACCAATGGCTTATTGATCTTAGCACTTTTTCAATGTTAAACCTAAGCTCGTATTCAATAATATAGTTTTGGGCCCTCTTTATGATATACTGTATACTATTTCACCCTTCAAGCCTGGAAAATTCTAGCAAATTAAAACAACCCGATAAAACCTTTATTTTGGGCTGCAGAACAATTCAAAACAAACACGAACTTAATTAATTAATGCTAGTACTGTTTGGTGATAGTGGAATAACCTATACGCATAACTAATCTGGTACTTACAATATCAAATGTTTACCCTAAACACTTATTGCTATTCTAATAAGAAATATTTTACTTTAACGTTCCTAAAAAACGATACACTATCACTAACTAGGTATTTAAATCACTTCCATTAATATTACATCAGGTTTCACTAAAACTAAATAAAATGTCAATAAACACACGTCACGTCGCGTCGTGGCAGAACAGCTGCTGATTGTTGGCTGTATTTCCACCTGACATTTCAGTTCACCTCCCCAAAGACTTCAGAATGAAAATGTATTGGTACAGAAATGTAGGCAACAATCAAAGTCTGGAAAGAAGAGCAATAATGGTAAGAAAGGTTTCCTCACAGTTAACTTATAAATCGTGACGTCATAGAGGTAACGGAAATACACAACCCTCAGCTTCCAAAAAGTCTTGGCCAATCAAATGGGACATATTACTGGATGTAAATCAAAACGTCTTACGGCACTTGAAATATATTTACTCTTATACTGTGTTTACATAAAAGATTGCCACCTCGGTTGAGGCTATATTTTAACCCAATGTTTGACCAGAGTTTGGTGAAAAAAGGAAACGGGCCCTGCATTGACGCCACGAGCTTTGGCTCCACATGCCTTTTTCGGAGGGAGAAATAATAATAATAAAACAGGAATAATAGTGTACAGGCTTTTTTGGAGATTATTACTATTCTCTTCTTCCCTACATATCTTGGGAATTACTGATCAGTCACTACGGGCCTCAAATAATGTAATGTTACCGTTAAAGTGATTGAATAATGCCTAAAAACAGAACAGAACAGCCTAAAATGCATAGAAAACAGTTAAACATCTTATAAAGGTTCTTTTAATGTTTAAAATAACAACCAAAACATCCGGTGCAAAATAGTAATATTATTTAAAATGTAATACATAAAAGGGATT
Organism: Flexamia atlantica; assembly: GCA_035578135.1. Lineage (NCBI taxonomy): Eukaryota > Metazoa > Arthropoda > Insecta > Hemiptera > Cicadellidae > Flexamia > Flexamia atlantica. The sequence goes on along the minus strand of JAQJVK010000173.1, from coordinate 225,630 downwards.
CCCTAGGATAAGCTTTGCAGAAAGAAAATACAAAAACTCCATTGTAATCCACTACACTATTTTCTAGGACATAGATTGTAGACATCCAGTTATGAGCGATTGCTTGTGTACGCGGTTTCCCTAGTCGGGATTAACTCCGCACTATTGAATACTACGTTCATGAGGCCATTTTCATAATAGACCACTCCGTAAATTGTAAACCAGGCGAGATTGTGGTTCGGATCCTACGTTAAAATGTAAGTCCCTTAGTTTCCATTGGCTGTTAGGCTATTTAATTAACATTCCTGTCTAAGGAACATGCTGGTCTTAGTCAGTAACAAGACTACAAAATCGTACCACAATCATGATTCAGTTATCTGTCATGCACACTTAGCTTAAAATACCTACCGGGGTAGGTCGCCATTTCAAGCAATGTATCTAATGCATGTACCTAATGTATCTAACACATTACATTACAGTGGCCAGTTAAGAATTCCTATCCACCACAGAAATACCAGGTCCGCACATGCAGACACAACTCCGGCTTATTTACAAACCACCGTTCTCACACGGCCTATAACATCATCTACCGGACGGCGTATGGAGTGGAAATATGTAATTGTGGCTTAGTTACGGGCCGGAGGTGTAATTAAGTGCGAGCATGTGCAGCAAGTAGCTCGCCATGGAGTAAGATGGTCATAGAGCCGGAGATGTTATGTTGTTACTCTGTGGCTGGGAGTGAATCCGCGTGTAACGTGCTCCAAACCGGGATTCTGCAAAGTAAAAGAATCAGATACATATAGAATTGAGTACTAAACGACTACTCACCATTTTACGATTACATATAATTACTTACGTACATCATGAAAGCTACTTTTTCGAGATAAGCTTTATTTGAAGTTAATTGAGTAATAAAAAGGGTTTTTCAGTACCCTCCAGTTTCATACTGCATTAGAAATATCGTAGTTTGACGTAAGTAGATTAAATATGTGCATTTAATCTACTTTGTTCCATTCAAGTGCAATATTTTGTTATGTTTAATAACATTGCAGAGGAAACCTTGTTTGTATCTTTTGACGATGTTCTCTTTTATACCTTTGTAACTGATAAGTCTGAAACTCAAATTATTTGCAACGGAATATTTTGTCTGAATGGTAAAGTCTAGGAATTAGGAAAAAATTAATTTGTTGACATGTATGTTTTTATAAACCAGAATTTTCAAATCAACGAATTGTTCACATATTATTTATTATGTGAAACTCTATAAATTATTAAAGATTCGTTAAAACCTATAGACACTTTTTTAGGGTTATAATTTGTTTTTTTAAGGGATTTAAGGGATCATTATAAAATTACTTCAAGGGATTTAAATTCATTACAAAACAAAACTTAAAAACATTTTAAAAAGGTGTCCAGAATTTTTTTGGTTCTGTACCTACATGCCAGTTTTATCATGTCGGAATATTGGTGACGTCTCTAGCTATTTTTGCATTTACACATTCACATACGAACGAACAAACGCAACTCGAAAAACGAATGACGTCTTGATTCAAGAACTACTAAAATAAAACATTGACATGCTTAGTTAATTCTTATAAAAACAGTTATTTCTCCTTATTCTATGTATTAGGGGGAAAAAGAACATATACACAAACTTCCATCATTGTTTTGCGTATAAAATGTAAAGAATGGTCGTAAAGAGCATTACAAACTATATATGGACAATTGAAATAATTGTAATGTGTATTGTAAAGCCCAAACTACTCGTAAATTTTGGGAAAATCATAAGTCTGAAACTCATCAACCCTATACTTGATTAAAATGTATCAAAGGAAAAAAATCCCAAGAAAAATATTAGTTTTTTATATAAATTTCTCTAAGGGCTCAAATTTAAAGAGAAGGGCTGAACAGCTGGTGACTTTGTTTTGTTTACAATTATTTATTTACTTTTTTCACTGCAAAGCGGAGCACCATCAGCTAATTTGTTTTTAACCTATAGATTTCACATTTTATAGTTTTTCTTTATTTTTTCAAGTTATTACTAAAAAAAACACACTCAAATTCAAATAATTCACTAGTATCATTTATCAGAACGAGCACGATGGAAGAACGCACTAATAACCTGGGACACAGAGTCGAATCATGGAGCTCCAATAATTTGGACTTTCCCAAATTAGCGATGACCGAAGCAAAGTGCCTGACCCTCGGCACGGCGTAACGGCTGTAAACTTGGCCCAAAATACAACAAAAGCAGTTTAGTGAGGTGGGGAGAGTTATTGAAATAAGAGTCTGTAATATTAGTCTCAGCGGGGCTCTGGTCATTAAAAGGAATTGCCCCTTAAAATGTCAGCCCCTAATATCTTAACCAGGGCGGATATTTTAGCCGCTGTAATAGGACTGCTTTCGGGAATTCGAAATGGTTCCTGGGCGTGCGTATGGGCCGTTGGGAACATTGTTGGGATCGTTTCAAAAATCTTTTCCTCTTGAAATGTCAGTGGAGATTTAGGTGGTCGTTTATATATGCTTAATAGCTATTAATATTATGCTTGTACTTAGAAGTGTTGTGCAAGGTCAAATTTACATTAATGAAGGGTAGTTTTTTATATCATTTAATATTATTATGGCCGAGCATTTCTTGAGGAGGTCTGATTGTGTATTAGGTTTGTTCTTTTTTTTTCTAAAGGTCAAAAATTTAAAGCCACTCGTTTTCTTTTGAACTGAATATACATGTTTATTTATGTTGGTTATTCCAGTATACCCGGGAGCAAACATTCCCCGGGCTGCAAAGTGTATTATATGACTCAAATGCAGAAGCTATCTTACAAAGCACCTGTTGGACCTAACTTTGGTCGGTATTATTTCATGTTTACCAGTTCATCCAATTAAATACTATAAAACATTCCAGTGAAAATAAACGCAAATTTTTATTATTCCGTGCAAGATTTAACACACGCTGTATTTTTCCTAGATGGCGTTGTTTGAAACAGCTGTCACATGATTAATAGGTAGGAATGTGTCTTTTAGTGATTTTCCCTTATAGAGAAGAGGCTTTTACCTTAGTACTCATGGTGGAACCTAAACGTGAGACCATGGTAAATTTTCGTTTTGGGGCCCCCATAAGCAAAAAACACCATTCGTTCATCTTCATAAATACACATACATATCTATATATCTATGTGTTTTTAAGCTCGTTAAATCGTTTAAAAATGGTCCAATCCTAATGAAATTTGGCATGGATGTGTAAAGTAGTAATTATTCGGACGAGTTCGTAAACCAGCCCAATCGAACTAACGGAGGGGGTAGGGTAAAGGGAGATAAACCCCTCGAAAGTAGGTTTTTTTAAAATTTTTACATAGCAAAATAAAAGTAGTCCAATTTTCGTTATCATCATTGAATTCAGCTAAAAAAACTAACAATTCAGTATTTTTGTCATTGCTCTATGTCCATTGGTTACAGAGATATTGAAAATGGTAAACACAGTACGTTGACCCAATGTTATCCTTAAGGAAATAAGTAAAATTCTATATATTACTTATTTCACAACATAATAAAACTTGGTATAAGGCTTCTTCTAGTTCAGTTCTGCTATGTATTGAATTAAAAAACCCAGTTTTAACATACCTGTTGGAACAAACCTGCATACTCATGCCCCATGTCCAACCTCGCTATGTTGGATTGAAATAAGCTCTCTTCATTAGAAATTCGCTGAGTTGCAGGTCGGCTGCAACGAGGGTATTTTTTATTTACTTTTTGGAATGGCAACCCATAAGCCCAATGTCCCCAATTCCCCAATGTTTAATTTCTTCGGCTTCGAAATTCTTTAGATTTTCTTTTCTAGAAATTAATTAGATTTTCTCTGGCCATGTAACCTGCTTATAAAACGTTTTAAGTAAGAAATTCGTTATTTAAAGACTAAAAAAAATCCTCGGAGCATTTTTCTACATAATTTTGCAAACAAACACCAACAAAAACAATACCGCTATCCAAGTGCTGATGATGCTCCTCCTTCTCGCTCAGCCTTCAGCCCGGATATCCCCAGTTTCTTCGCCACGTGTTTTGCCTCCATCCACCGATCCCATGACCCCGGGGTCAGACGGTAAAGAAGACATGAGTCTGCTACAGGGTCTGACACAAGGCGTCAAACTAAGTGAATCCGCCGACAACAACCATCACCAACCAACTGCTAGATTAATTCAGAACATCCGGTTGGGGAAACTCACTCTCGACTCCCCATCTAATATAATTTTGTGAGGAAGAACGGCTTTTTCTGTTCAAAGAAGTTTGCCCGATTCTAGGAATTTGCCTTTTTTCTACAACCTGTAACAGTTTTAAATTCAGACAAATGAGGCTGTCAAGATTAATAGTTGATAGAGGGGTGATAGGTTTTTTATCAACGGATTCGTAAAGGTGAAATCACTCTAGGGTAGTTAAAACACAAAATATATCCGTAAATTGGAACATCCTAGAGACAATTTTATTTTTTATACATTGCATAGTTTACTCGATTTTTGGGCTATATACTTTGCATTATTTTTGTCAATATGTTTCCTGTAAATGGCCAGAGGTCAGTTTTATGCAAACAATTTTGTTTAGTTATTGGTGTAGGTGTTTTAATAACTTCTAGAATATATAGACAAGATTTTTTAGTGTCTTATAACATACAAAGCAGCCTAATTCAAAAAAATCTATACCTCTTGAATACGCTAAAGGGTTTTCGTGATCAAACCTCTTACAGTTTTAGATTACTTTCAATAATTAAGATGCCTTTACGAAGACATGGGTTCAACATTTTCAGGAAAACATTATCAAGGTCAGACTTAAGAGCCCTAGACACCATTCAGAGTGTTCTATTCGCCCTTAGGATTTAATACGGGAACAGCTGCATTTCTATATAGAAAAACCCTTGAAAAGCGGCGTCGTAAGTTCTAAGGACGCGGCTTTATTACTCGAGATGGAGAGACGAGATGGCCATGGTAATAGTAAACACACAAAGAAGAAATGAGCGGTCGGCTGAAGGGTCTGACACAAGGCGTCAGACTATGTGAATCCGAAGTAATTAGTACTACAAATAAAGTCATGATAGCTAGAATTTTATGAATGCCATTGCAACTGCAAGGAAAGGTGTAACAGTAATCTGACAATGATTAATAAACATGTAAACGTATAAATATCTTATTCTGTCATTTGTTGAAAACTACAAAGATTCAACAACAGCAATGCAGTGGCACTTAGGCTGTCCAGAAGCCTCAAGCCCATGACTCAAACAACACAGAAGTCCCAGCAAACATCAACAGCGTCCTGACGCGACGTCCTGACAGCCTACAGTGAGGGGAACGGTTATGCCCGCAACAGGCGGGCACGCGGACCGTATTTACACAACGGATAAAAACACTCAGCTAATTAAATTACCTTAAAATTATTCCGCGTCAAATCAGAAACTGGTCGCGGCGATGGCGCTCCGGCATTCCGCCCCCCGCAGGGCCGTTATCGCTATCGCCGCTATCACCGATTCGTTATCACCGCGTCTCACATTTCCCGGTAACGCACCGAACGCTCATCCTAATAACCGGAGAGTTTTATCGTTGACCTTCTTTGACACCGGTTCCAACCCGGAGTATGCGCTTGCATTCGCGGACTGTAACTGTGGATTTATACGTTGAGATGTGGAAAAGCTCGCGGGTTATGTGTGAGGAGTGGTGATGTGACGATGTTTTGGTTATCATAAAGTTCTGAGCTGTTGAAAACTAACTGGTGGACCCTCGCTGCCAGCAGCTGTTAGGTAAACAGATAGTTAATTTTAAATAAAAACAAAATATTAGCTGATCAGGCGTTCCCTTTATATTCAAACGCTTAAGAAAGTTTTTATGAATAAACTAATATTTTAACTGCAATTTTATCTTAGAGGTCTTTCTTTCAAGTATGAGGTTGATAGGTGTCGGACTTATGGTTTTCTCAAAAGTTTCGGATGGCCTTATGTATAAATAAAAGATTTTTTATGAAAATATCCAATGAAGCGTGTTTCAAGCAGCTAGTCGTAAATAAATCCTGAAACAGCTGGTGTACGTAATTGATCATTTACTAAAGGATATTTCTCAATTCAAAGGACTATTGAAATGTTTTGATTTATAAAATAACAATTCATATTGTCTCTGTTTGGATAAATAAAAGTAGATGATTTCCTTCAATGAAGGAAAGGTAGTATGATTGATGAAGTATATTTTACCTTACCTATAAAATCATGCAGTCAACATATCTTTCATTAAGTGAAGTCAGTAGGAAGTCTTAACATACCTTCATGAAAACGAAATACCGCTTGATACAAATACGGAAGCGAATCCAACTTGAAAAGGCTGAAATATACCTCATAACATTAGACCGATGGTGAAGTCTCATGAATGTCGACCCACTCAATGGAAGTTGTATTAAAGCTTAGGTGGTTCATTAAACAATATCGGATACTAATTGAATAACATTGCGTGCGCAGTAAACGTTTAATACTCCCTCATCAATTACCCGCACCCCCTTCTGTTCTTGAAAGGCCAACAGGCTACATTACGACACAGACTTCCATTGCATCCGTCCATTCTCATAGCCAAAGTGGGATTGAACACAAGGGATCATTACGGTCCAAAGATCATTCGTTAGTTTCCGATGTAAATCATAGACCCATTGGTCGGGCGCGTCGTAAACTCGGTGTTTGATGAGGGTTTATGGGTAGTTCTCTGTGGGGGGCGTTGTTCCCGATCACTCGGGTCGGTGCCGACTAAATGTTTACACGTGTTGGAACACTTTCCGTGTTGGGTGGGGCGTGTTGGCAGCAGTGTTGGAAAACGCGTGTTGTGGGAGGGGTGAGGCGAGTTGGTAGCAGTGCTGGATAACTCCTGTTGTGGTAGGGGTGGAGCGTGTTGGCAGCAGTGTTGGAAAATTGTGTTGGGGGAGGGGTGGGGTGTGTCGGTGGCAATTGTTCAGGTCGTAAATGCATACGCGTGTCAGGGACGTACAGTTTTACTGACTCTTTCGAAATACCCTAGGTGTAAGCTAGAAGAAAAGTTAATAAAAAATTATATAATGAGTGAGTTAATTTGCTAAAAAATTGTTGCTATAATAAAATATTTTTAATAAATACGGTATTTGCAATATCCATATTCAAAAAACCCTGACTCCTAGAACATTTCATTTATAATTTAATTGAATTTAAGTTTACCAAGTGACTCCCTCATTTCATTTTCTGGGCCTGGCTACTCCCACCTGGTTTTTCGATCGGGTTAGCGAACTCGAAACCAGCACAAACCCAGATCTTCGGTGCAAATCTGAATTACTAAAATCAGTGAGGCCGAACACCGAGAACAGTCTTGCCTCTTAATCTCTGTGGCCGAAACACGTTTTAATGGCAGTAAAATAAACTGTTTAAAACACTGAGTACAAAGCCCAAACTACCCGTAAATTTTGAGAAAACCATAAGTCCGACTCCATCATCCCTGTACTTGAATGAAAGGTCTCGGTGAGAGGATCCCAGGCAAAGTAATAGTTTTTTATAACATTTTCCTTGAGGGCACAAATAAAAGAGAAAGAATGAACAACTGATGCATTTGTTTTGATTTACACAATTACGGAATCAGTTTGCTTTTTTACCAACAAAGCGGGACACCATCAGCTAGTTTCTCGAAGAAGGTCATAAGTTATTTTAAGAGATTAAAGTTTTGAAACCTACATATTTTGTTACACAATAACACGTTCTGTCCATTAATATCAGAATGTTTCGACCTTAGACCAATTCAACATCCATGACCCATCCCCCGCACGCGCGACTCTGCCCTCAGTTACGTCGCAGATCCCACACGAAGCTTGCCCACATCCGCGGTATCAACTGGCTGTATTGTCTCTGATAATTGAACATCTAGTTGCTCCCACGGCGTCCGCTCGCCTTTAACTCGCCGTCATTCATTGTGAGATTGCGGCGTGAATTCATTCTTTTCTATTCAAGGCAATCCGTGGGAAGAGCTACTTTCTGTGTTTAAAATGAGAGTGATTTTTCTGTTATCTGTTAATGAAATTTAGCTAAACTTTGATAAGTATATGAAAAATACAAATATGGGGAACTGCGCCCAACTGAGAAATTGAGATCATCCAAAGATAACTCCGTGGTTTGTCACCAATACAAGACTCAAAATATCATCATCAAATAGGAGATTATATGATCCAGCAGCTAATACCAAACGAAAATAGAAGAGCACCCGAACCACCACGCAGTCGACTTCAGAGACACCACGTTTTAGACCTAGTTAGACGATTTCAGCTGTAGGTTCGTATGTTTGTTTGCTTTTTCTTATGTTCGGGAAAACACTATTTGCTTCTAACTGCAGCGATTTTTTTTCAAAATTTACTTATTAATCTCCATGTTGATCAGATTTGCATATAAAATTGTGTTACAAAAAAAAACAACATGAACAGTGGGTGAGAGAATATTTTAACCGTAGCTCTTATAGCCTGTAAATACGTCATAAAAGTATGCAATATTCATGTGCCTATATTGGGCTTGATCCGCAAAACTGTTGGATAAAATATTGTTATATTCTTAATAACGTTGTCTGTAAGCGCTTCGAGTATACCTATGATGGCATTTTTTTGGGTTTGTTGAATACAACACTTTCTCTCTTTTGTTATGAACGTTTAATTTTCGGTGCTATATAAAGCCTCCTTTATTTAGGAAATTGTGAGGAAACCATAAGTTTCATAGCCTACTCATTAGTGGTTTTTAATGAAAGATATCGGAAAAAAGTTTCAGGGGAAAATATTTTTTGATAAAATTTTCCTTTAGGGAAAAAATAAAGGAAAGTGCTTAACAGCTTATGCATTTGTTTTGATTTACAAAATTAGTATTTTACTTAACAGCTGCTGAGCAATTTGTGTCCACCATCGATGTAAATGTCTCCAATAACATAATTAAGCCTCATTTTTCCAAAAATTTTTGAGAAAACCATGTTTGTCATTCGTTACGACCTTTTAATGGAAGGTAAGCAAATCTAGGACAAATTTCATTTTCTACGAAAGTTTTCTTAAAGGCAAAAAATAGGATAAAGGGCTGAATTTATATAAGATAAACGTAGAAAGAGAAATTTGAAGGAACACCTGATTGTAACAAACAAAACCTGGTGAGCAGTGCGTGTCTTTTATTATAAACCTAATCAAATTATATCCACACACGCACACAAACATACCCACCTGTTCTAAAATGCAATTCTAAAGATTCACAGAGCATATATAAAACTGACGTAACAGCACTTGGCGTGCGCGTCCCTGATGACACCGAGACAATGGATCGTCTATTGGGTCAGTATCGGTTAGCCATTACTCGCTCAATCGTCAGCCATTGTACTGGTCAGGGCCGCAGCCTACATATTGCCACCCACTGGTACCGATGCAATAATCGAGTAAAAAAATGCGAGTTTTTCACAAACGGAAATAATATTGAAATGCGCAGTTTGCGCATGGGCCCCCTGGTCTATTAATTTATTCTTGCCGGATACTGGTAGCGATGCAATTATCGAATTCAGAAGAATCGAAGAATATTTTGTGATAAAACCTATTAATTGATTCTTGCTACCCACTGGTACCGATGCAATAATCGAGTTCAAAAGAATTGATGAATATATGTTTTTGCTGAAATATATGAATTTATTCTTGCCAGACACTGGTAGCGATGCAATTATCGAATTCAGAGGAATCGAAGAATATTTTTGTGATAAAACCTATTAATTGATTCCTGCCACCCACTGGTACCGATACAATAATCCAGTTCAAAACATGAATATATTTTTGTGCAAAAATATATTAATTGTTTCTTGCCAGTCACTGGTAGCGATGAAACTATCGAATTCATAGAATCGATGATTATCTGCGTGCTAAAATCTATTGATTAATTCATGCCACTTTTGGTAGTGGTGTAATATTCTAGTTAAAAATAATTTATGAATCGATTACCGTGTTAAAATCGATATCGATTATTTTCTCAACAATCGATGCAACTGTCGAATTCAGGAGAATCGATGAATATATTTTCGTGCTATGATTTTTATTAATCGATTCTTGCCAGCCTATGGTAGTGGTGTGATATTCGAGTTAAAATAAATGGATGAATCAATTATCGTGTTAAAATTGATTTATTGATTATTTTCTCAAGAATCGATTTTTTTAATCTTCAGCTTTTCTACCCCTATCGATTTAGTCGAAGAAAGATATGAAAAAAACACCTAAACCTGAAAAATTGCTATAAGGGAGATTTTGGCGTTTTTCTATCATATTTTATGTGCTGAACAACATACTAAAAGTTTACTAAAGTTTGACCACCAGAAGTGCCTCACTTTCAAGATGGCGACCAAAGTGGCGTCTAATCACTAAATACTTAATTCTTACGTTGGAAGTCAAACTTAGTGCCGTTTTATATATTTTCTTACCCACAAAACACAAAAAAACCGTTAAGAATGAAAGAAATATGCATTTTTATGTTTACCTAGTTTAATCATGACACGACTATAAAAATTACTAATTTATTATTAGTTTAAAAAAATAAAATTAGTTATGAGTATTATTTCTAAACTTTTCTGTAGTTTGAGAAATGACAATAAATCGACTAAAGTTTGAGTTAATGTCTAACCTCCGGGAATATATATATTTTTTACTTTATTTACCTGCACAAAGTGAAGTCCATACCTATCTTCATTTTCTTATCGGCAGTGGTATTATGTCACCGGATTTTTTATAGATCAACTTTGGCATTTATTTCGTTTAGCTTTGATGCTATTGTCAACATCTTGGATGTCATCTTGAAAATTAGGCCCTTCCGGTGGTCAAGCTTTGGTAGACCTTTAGTATGTTGTTCAGCTCATAAAATACGACAGAAATACGCAGAAATAATCTCCCTTATAGGATTTTTTAAAGGTATAACCCGATCTTTCCTCGACTAATCAGTGGTTGTCAAGAATTTCCTGATGTAACGAATAATTGCAAGATTCATAATGTATATTTAATATGATACAGGGTGGTTTGTTTAACGCAACCCAAAACATTATTTTATTAGTGAAGGATTGTTTGCCCCAAGATCCCCGGTTTTTACCCCACTATATTATTTTCTTTGGGAATACATAAAAATTAAGGCCTAAGAAAACAATTCATAGGATAAACCACCTCAAGACAAACATAAGTCAATCCAATATATTCTAAGAGGTACTTTTCAAAAGGTGTTTAGAAATTTGATGGGGAGAGCACAACTTTGTTTAAATGGTATTGGTGGATTGTTTAAACACATACTGTAAGCTAAATGTGATCAAACCTAAATAATAGAATGTATAAAATGTAAAGATGAACAAAACCATACTAATTTCATATTCGTATGTGCATTAATCAAACCTAAAAATGGGATGCGTTTTAAAAAACACCCTGTATAAGATATATAAGGTTATAAGTTATAATCTAGGAATACGTGCACGGGAGCCTTAATCATTCTTTAAAAATCTATTATGTAATTTTTTAAATCAATCGTTTGACATTTTCCCTTCTCTACTGCTGCGATTCTCTGCAGAAGGATTTGTTAACTCTAAGCGGTGAAAAGTGCCCATTTCGTAGATGACATTACTTGGTTGTGAGTTGATGAAGTAATAAAATAAAATAATATGACTTTAATGCTGTAAAATGGTAATAAGTTAGTAAGTTGTTTGTTGGATCTTGTAAACTGCACATCTTACAGTAAACTATAAATGAGGAACATTCCCTTGTTTTTAAAGAAGTTTAAAAATAAGTACACAATTTTTGTAAATGGCCGATTTTTTCCAATGTTATGGCGGTCAACTTCATTTTTTCTTGTAGAATACCCCGTGTTTTATGGTATTTTAGGATTTTACCTTTAATTTTAAGTTTTTTTTTGTACTTTGACATTTTTTCTTAAACTTTACTGTAGGATGTACAGTTTACTATGATGGCACAGTTATAAAAAACACCCTATATATATATATTATATTTTTAAATCGTTGTTTTTAAGAAATCTAAATCATAACGTGGATGAAAATTATAACTGACTTTTGATAGCCTTAAATTAAGTGGTATGTATTCTATGATTATGTAATTATTTATATCTCCACCATATGTTTTACTGTAAGCGAATGTGAAATAGAAAAGGTTTATACGTTTTACAAGAGATAGTAGCATTTTCGCTGAAATTTCAAAAGCCTCCTACACGAGGGCCTTTGATTAAATATTTTCCTCTCCAGACAAAGGCACAAATAATAGCTTTAATTTGATACTAAATGTGTATACATTTTTAGAGGACAACATGGTACGAACAAAATTGTAGGAATTCCTTTAACAATAATTGCAAATTATGAAAACCTTATAGACGTTAAACACCTTATGGTGGTGTGCACAGCTTCCTATGTGCCGTTTGTAAATATTCTATTGACGTAAGTTTCAAATAAGATCAAACAAAAGTATTAGTTTTCGTAAAGTTGAAGTTCATCTAGAACTGGAGTTTAATCCGTTATTCTCACAGTTGCGTAAATAAATCAATTATGTACTAATTTAAAGCGAAGCCCATAAAGTCATCCCACTGGCGAGCAGTTTGTTCTAGATGACCGAGTTTCGTTTATTTTATGTCTTATGTCAGTTACGGTTTGATTAGCATGGAAAACGTCTTCATGGAGAGAAGCTTTGGCATGCCTAATCGGGAAGATTAAATTAAATCATTAGGTTTAGTGCTGAGCGATAAATCGAGTTGGAGCAAAAAATGATTCGCTTGGACCTTCGTATATGATGCAGTTAGATACAGTCAATTAAAGTGAACCATGATTACCTAAAGTCTCTCTATTCAGCCGTAGAATTTATATAAATCACTTTACTTACTAAATAGTGTTTAATTAAATAATTTTAAAGGCCATTAATCTTTGGACAAATGGAATGAAAGAATCGTGAATCACATATTAACTTTCAATCCAACTGCATTAAAATAGTACATTTTTAATCCAAAGGTAAAATCTTAACAAATAGATTGCGGGTGGATGTGTGATAAATCTTAAGTGGTTAGATGTATAGCAGGATTAAAAAAACCCGTTGCAGCAGACCTGCATACTCAGCGAATTTCAAATGCAAAACAACATATTTCAAACATAGCAAGATTTGACATGTTTTGGTAAGCTCCATAAGAATAAAATGGGGAATGAGTATGCAGGTTTGCTGCTACAGGTATATTAAAACTGGGTGGTTTTAATTCAATATTTAGTAGATCTGAAATAGAAGAAGCTATTTACCAAGTTTTAACAAGATATGTTGAGAAATAACCGAGATATAGAATTTTACTTATTTCCCATAAGGTTAACATCGGGACAACGTACTGTGTTTACCACTTTCAATATCTCGGTAACCAATGGACATAGAGCAGTGATTCAAGATACTAAATTGTTTGTTTTTTTGAGCTGAATCCAATGGTGCCGATAAATTTTATTTTTCTATGTAGAAAACTCAAAAAACCCATTTTTGGGGGGTTTATTCCCCTTTACCCCCCCTTCCGGTGGTCCGATCGGGCTGGTTCACGAACTCGTCCAATTGATTACCACTTTACATGTACGTACCAAATTTCATAAGGATCGGACCATTTTTGCGGCCGCTATCGTGCTAACAGACAGACACACACACATATATATATTAGTCCCCATGAAAAAAGATGATTTTAAAAGAGAAATAGACACAATATTATATCTGGCAATAAATAATGGATATAAACCATCAATGATAGGGAATATGATAAAAAAGAAAACAAAAAAACTCGAAAAAGAAAGAAATAATGCCAATGACAATGAAAAAAAGAAATATGAATACATATGCCTACCTCATAACACCACACTTAATAAAGCATTCCGTAAGACTTTCAAAAATACCAAAGTAAAAATTGCCTATAAAAATAAAAATAATTCTTTTAAAATGATTAATAAAAGATTACAACCAAAAACAGAAAATAAAAAAGTTGATTATACAGAAGCTGGAGTTTATCAACTTAAATGTGGTGTTTGTAATAATATCTATATTGGACAAACAAGAAGAAATTTTAAAATAAGGTACAAAAAACACTTGCAGGCTTACAAGTCAAAAAATTTAACAACAATGAAATCAAACTATGCAGAACACCTTATCAAAGAAAAACACAATTTTACTAAAATAGATGAAACCCTAGAAGTACTAACCTACGAATATGACAAAGAAAAATTAAATGTCAAAGAAGATTTATGGATATTTCTAAAGAAAAAAGAACATCCTAACAAACTTTTAAATTCAACTCACCTTTCACAAGGAAATATAATTTTTGAAAAAAATTACCAATTAAGAAGTAAAAATTTCAAATAATTTTATATATAATTAAAAAATTTATTGTAAACTGTCTGTTAATTTAACATATGTTAACTTATTTGTTTATTTATATTATTTTGAAATAGGTTATCTATACATGACTTGAAAATGAACTAATGTGTCGAAACTAGTCGTCGAAATAAAAAATGTTTCAAAAAAGGGTACTTTGTTTCTTAACTTAATAATGTTAACTAAAATAATATATATATATATAAATTCGAACGATTGGTGTTTTTTGCTTCTGAGGACCCCAAAAAGAAAAGTTAACATGGTCTCGGACTTAGGTCTTACCATGAGTACTACCGTAATATTCCTTTAAGGAAATTCGCTAAAATCAATAGAAAATATTAAACTGGAAAGGAGTCTAAATCAAGTAAATTACTTATTAATCCTAGCTTTAAAAACGTCTGGACAACGTAGTTATCAACGTAATGTGTTAATTAAAATTGTTCATTTCATGTTATGTACTGTATGTTTCATGGATATACTGGGATGTATAAATCCAACAAAAATATTAAAAGTAAGATATGAAGTCAAAGGTTTTTACAACCGATGTGTAGTTATTTATCTTTTATGGGTTAATCATGTTGGAAGAATTGCAGTTTATCACTCTTTATAACCTAAAATATGTTTTCAAATTATTTTAATACATTTTAAATCATCAACAGTTCAATAGGTATTATACTTTTTTCAATAAGTTAACCCAGATAACACATACAAATTAGCAGCATTACATCATAACACGAACCTCACCTGCAGCTTTCTCCGTCGCACCAACATCTCATCATCCACGCGTTTTATCAATTTTCCGAAGACCACCAGCAGCGCTATCGGCCGACAGTTCTCCACATCACACGTACCTCCTCCGTCACCGTCGGTGATACAGTATCAATATTTATGACAGGGCCTCGCATACCACCATCCGGGGTCGCGGTTCACAAGGCTACAATAGTGCTAATTAAATTTAAATGAAATTCCAGTGCGCATGCGATGTCCACCATAATTAGCGAGATAGTATCGAGCGGCGCACGCGATCGGACACCTCGCGGAATGTGCGGGACTGTGCACTAGCGGGGGCAACGTGTAACGTGTGGGCATAGACAAACGTGAGGATGCTGCTGTAACGTTCGGGCATAGACAAACGTGAGGATGCTGCTGTAACGTGCCGGCATAGACAAACGTGAGGTTAGGCTGCTGTTACGTGTGACCACAAAGTGAGGGTTAGGCTGCTGTAACGTGCGGGACGGTTTACTAGCTGGGGCAACGTGTGTAACGTTCTGGCATAGACAAACGTGAGCAGGCTGCTGTAACGTGCTGGCATAGTCAAACGTCAGGTTAGGCCGCTGTTACGTGTGGGCACAAAGTGAGGGTTAGGCTGCTGTAACGTGCGGGACGGTTTACTAGCTGGGGCAACGTGTGTAACGTTCTGGCATAGACAAACGTGAGCAGGCTGCTGTAACGTGCTGGCATAGTCAAACGTCAGGTTAGGCCGCTGTTACGTGTGGGCACAAAGTGAGGGTAAGGCTGCTGTTAGGCGTGGGACTATGAACTAACGGGGTCAACGTGTGTAACGTGCTGGCATAGACAAACGTGAGGAGGGGTCTGTAACGAGCAGTTATAGGTAACCGTAAAAGGGTGGGCTGCTGCAACATGCTATCATAGACGAACGTGAAGCTTAGACTGCTGTAACGTGAGGGCATAGGCAAACGTGAAAGAGTGGGCTGATGTGATGTGCTATCAAAGACAAATGTGAGGTTTGGCTGCTGCATTGTGCTAGCATAGACAATCGTGAGGTTTGGCTGCTGTAACGTGCTAGCATCAACAACCGTGAAGTATGGCTGCTGTAACATGCTTGCATAGACAAACGTGAGGTATGGCTGTTGTACCGTGCAGTTGCTTAAGTACAGCCTGAAGAGACGCGATAGTGCTTCGCGCTACAAAGAGTGAAATGGGTTGACATAAAAGCACTGCAAGGACGTTACCATGTTAGGTGACAAAAGGGTGTGTAACAAATCTTTGAGGCACACTTGGTATGTAATGTATCGACAAGGCGTTACATAGGTAGTTGGACGTAGTCTTTAAGTATCCAATAATTGAGGTAGCACTAATGTGTTAGATAAAGTGTTCTCGGCGTGTGTTGACAAGGTCTCTGAGTACTGCGTTTTTGAGTTCATTAGATAGTTTTCTAATCAGTCTTGTATCATGAATTTCTAAAGGACCGATGAACCGAAACTGACTTGTCATATTGCAATTCCAACCAGCGGTGTTGACAACTACTCTTCAGATGTAATAAATGTCTCTAAAAAATACATAAAATTGTCTTAAACCAATATTTTGAGAACTAAAATCGAATACACAAAGTAACAGTAGGACATACAGAATATAATTGAAATTTATGGTCTTTTCAACCATTTCACAATAGCAGAACATCTGCAGAAGCACGAGATTATAGTTGTAGCCACTCGTTATCGTTGCCCCAGCGCCACTGCCGCAGACTGTCGCGCCCCCTCCGCCGATAACACTAACCGACCACTCGTTATGACACTATTGTCCGAACAGCGGCGATAAACCGCGAAAAAAATCCCCACTGTAGCTAACAATTAAAACCGTAATTGGCGCTGTCTCCCCCCAGTCGAGCAATGTTTATCTTAGAACCAGGCTCGAACCTGGGACCCCCCGCCGCGCGATCCTATCTACGTCATAATTCCGACCGTTTCAGTCGCTTTTGAATATCGCCAATCCACCAGATTCCATCTCCGGTGACAAAGGAGGCGATCCGGGGGCTCGGTGTTGATGTACGTGGTGGACGGGATCGAGATGGTAGCGTGTTTTGGTCCCCTCGTTTGTTAGACCCCCTAGATTTATTATTTATTGCGTTTATTTACCAGCTGTTTCTCATCGTTCTTTTGATGTTAACATAAAACAAGAAATCGTGTAGAAATTTGACTAAAAAGTCTTTCTGATGTAAGAAATATTTATATTTTTAAGTAGATTTTACAATGTTTAGTTTGAACGAGTAATATGTTATGAGTATAATTTCACGTCGTTCGGTTTAAGATATATTTTTGAGATACGCAGCCAGTTTTCTGACCATTAGGAAACAAAATAGAGGAATTAAAAACAATAATTATGTTTTAGTTCTAGTTATTAGCGAAAATTAAGTGAATATTACTCAATCACTCTGACGGCTAATGCTAAAAAAGCTAACCATAATAGCGAAACCATCGCATATTACTAATTTAAACGTTCATTGCTTTAGTTTGATGAGGTAGACTTTAAATATAGTAATCATTAAACCAACCAATTTGACTTTATAAAACACTTAACGTCACTTAATTTTATATTAGGTACTGGAAAAATGTTGCTGTCTTTCCTTGCAGAAATAATTAAGAGTGTGTCGGGACGTTTTATAGGCTTATACCTTTTTCTAATATGTCATAAGCTTTCACCCAACCAGACATCCGTACGTAAGCATTTACGAATTGTGTTTGGTTTTTTGGTTGTCATTAGATAGGTATTTAGGTATTTTACAAAATTTCCGCTGAAGGAAACAATTTCTTCATGTATTGAATAATAATTTTTTTTTATTCAATACATAAACACAAATAATTAATCTTGGATATATTTTGAAGCTTGAAAGCCCTTTATGGTTTTATCTCGTAAAAAATCTATTTAAAACTTGCATTCATTAATAATAAGTTGGAATCTGTAGAAACATACAAGGATCAAAGCACAGAGTGGGGCGATTAACAACAAAATGAATGAGTCAGTAGACATCCTAGGTGTGTCCCATCCACTGAGAGCTTTAAGTAGGTAAATCGTGCATGTCGAGATGTACGGGGTGTGATGGAACGACGGCGGTGGGCAACAATATCATGTGGGAACCGCGACACGCTTCTCGTTGCAGCGGTGATTCATACTGCATATTGTGTGCCGAGGTGCTGGGGTCTGTTGTGATATCGCACTCTAACTGAATATTGAGGTTATTAGCAGTCGAAAGTATTAAAGTATGTATTAGATTTTTTTGAAGATAATTAACATTAGAACTTTCGTATCCTCTGATTAGTAAACTACTTATTTAATTTATGTAGAGCTCCTTAATACACAGTATAATCGTTACATATTTACTTTTCCTTCGATTATTACTAGTGAACAAAACCGTGGGTTGCTCTTAATGATACGAAATACATCTAAACATATACAAATACATTTTTTACAAACGGAACTCGAAGAAAATGTTGTTTGAACTTAATGTGTTGTTTTGTACTTAATGCCAGGAAACAAAACAAGGCGGCAGAGGCAGAAACTTCAGAGGAAAAGAACGAGGCAGTTTTAACATGTGGCCAGTCAATTGCCAAATAAATACTAATGACACAACGGCGGATTGGTAGACGATTGGCAAAATTTCGTTGTTATCGATTTTATTATCTATATTTTGTTCAGAAATAAATTAAATACATAATATAATTCTATCAAGTAGAGACTGATATATTTATTCAACTTGGTAAAGAATTATATAGTAGTTATTAAGTCTCAATTATTAGTTTAAAATATAAATATATAACATAAACTGGATCAGCAAACTGACATATAATTTCTCCCTTAAAGCCTTTTAAAGCAAAAATCCCTACAATAAAATAAAACCAATTTACAAGTATCCGACAGATAAATAAGAAATTTTATCACAATTGGTTGGCATTTAAATGTTTGCCACAAGGAATAACATAAGACAATTAGCTGTGTTTACCGCAAAACAATAATATCAATTATGTATGCAACCAGTTGCAATTCATTTTTAAGCAAAATTTTATGGTTGCAAGTATATTTTGATTAATTATCATAATTTTAAGTACATTTAAATTCCTTATCACTTAAATCCCCATAACTTCTGAGCCTGTATATTTACAGAATTGAGGGTTGTAATTTTGTTTGTTATCTTAAGCAATAACAAAACATAAAACTTTTATCAGAATCGTGAGAGCCATTTTTGAGAAATGTGGATTTTTTTAGTTTTTATTGGATTTTATGGAATAAATAACCTTAAAAATTAAAAATTAAAAAAATAACGCCTGGAAAAATACCTACATGCCAAATTTCATGAAAATCGGACCATTGGTATTGTACCATACATCCATTGGTATGTGTTTACATACATCCACACATACAAAGACATAGATGGACAGACACCACTCCGTTAACCACTTTTTTTGGATTCAGGGAGCACCAGAACAAATACAGTTCACTCCCGATAATCCGAGATCTTTGGGACTGAGGCTACCTCGGATAACAAGAACCTCGGATTATACGGGGTTTACGTGTGTTTTTGAGGTTGGGCTGTAATAAGACCACTTCAAAATGTTTTATTAGATATAGTATTAACCAATAAATATGACAATGAAAGTCCTTTCGAGTTGCAAATATAAGAACTTTAAATAAAGAGACTTGTTTCACGCATTATTATAACGTTGAGTAAGAAAATAAAAACGTATATTTATGCTTAGAGCTGCCTCGGATAACTCGGAGTCTCGGATAACCGGGGCTCGGATAATCGTGAGTGTACTGTATATCTACTAAAAAATTAAATTCGAAAATTTTTACGAAAATAATACTTTCTCCATATAGGCCATGTAGAGGGGGAAAAAAGTAAAGATGCAAAAACCTATATCTCCGTTAACTGCTAACAGATTTTGATAAAATTTGGTATTTATTTGTGGGATTATTGTAAATGTATTTTAATTCATTGTAGATTTTCTAGCTTTAAAGGAGAACGTATTTGTCAGTTTGCTGATACCATTTACCATTTTTTATTAAAACATGCTGCTACAACATGGTCGCAACTCGCTTTGCCTCGGGTAGAGGTACAAACCGACCTGGGTGGTAATAAAATGACATTTCATATAAGAGTTTTACAGCAGTTTTGAGTTGCACATTCCGAGATGGGATCGCTGGCGCCGGCAGTAAAGAGACTGACACACAGTTCTGCTCGTAGCGACAAAGCCTACACCGAGTTACAAAACAACAACTGCGGCTACAACGGTATAAGAAACGGTATACATAATGCTGAATTCATCGCACTCCACGCACTTCAACTGTAGCTATCATACTTGTTAAAGCGCTTGACAGTTCCCTTGTTGCTTTGCGATTTTATAGTGCACTTTGTTTTGCTTTATGGAGAACAAGTTATTGTAATTAATATTCCATGATAAATACCACTTAACTGTTTTATCCTTATTACGAATTCAGCATTCAACTTCTGTCCCTAGTTATTTTAGTATTATTTAGCTAAATTTAATTTGGAAGTTAAATATTTCTAAAGCATCAAATAAAATAATATTTTATTACAATTTTTAGCACAACACCACCTGGTATACATTTTAATATAAAATATAAAACGAATTATTATTGTGATGACAGCCTTAATTAATAACATATGCAAATAAAATATTACTATATACGTTGTGATATTTTTTTCACATTAAATTTATTCAAAAAATAACTTATTAAAAACTTATTTAATATTTGGGAACCGAAATGTACAATAAATTTTAGAAATAACGACTCTTGGCTATCCTTACCCTTTCAGGTGTGCAGTTTGTTTGTTTTGCTAAAGCAAAATAATATCAGTTATATAATCTACGCATCAGAATTTTATCAATTATAAGGCTATAAATTGCAAATCTATTTTTTAACCGTAGATGCAAATTAATAATTTGTAGTTTCATGGGAGAAATAATATATCGTTGCGCTTTCCAGGCTAAAATATGTCAACCTAAATGACCAAATGTTGTAATAAATAAATCCGTACAAATTTCAAATCGCCAGCTAATAAAGACGTGGACGCAGCAGCGGCAGCAATGCGACCGAGTGTGAAGCCGTTAATTCGAACCATAATAAATCAACACGCGGCGCCGCCGAGATAAATTAACGCTCAAAACCAGGAGCATGTGTTAATTACCGCGCGTTAATTGGTGAGAGATATGCGCGGGTAAAACACACACGAACACGCACACGGCGGGACAAAAACGCACACGGCAGCCGGCCCGCCGGTGGTGACCGTGCGTTTTACATACCGACGATTTTTATTCGGGCCGATTCGGATCCCGCGAGCGCGGCGCGGCGCCCAATTCGGTCGCTCTGGCTGGTCCGCTTTTTCACCCGCGGTTTTTAACCGCTTCCATGAAGTAATGCCTGCCGAGATAATTAATTGTGGATTCTCAAGACGTTTAATATTCGAGAGACGCGGGCGAGACGCGAGTTGAAATGCGGGCAACGCTAATGATTGTGCATTCCGATACCGTGTAAAAACCTCGCGGAACGCGGGGCAGTGTTTTACAATGGCTGGGCGGACGTATACAAATGGGATTTGGATTTATATTTTGTGGTAAGGTAATATTATGTGTAATTAATTTTTAAAGCCAAACAGAACTGTATTTAACAGTACATACCAGATTTTCCGTCACAGTTCTCGCTCGTCATATGACAGGATGATTCGGGTTTCGCCCTTTATAGGCCATATTCATATCCAAATTCAGGTGGTTAAAATCAGTCGATGTCGTCCTAGAAGCCCAAATTCATACATTTTCACATATTTATAGAAAACACGAAAAAACCAGATGATGCACGTACGACAAAACTAGGCCAAGTATCATTAGCAAACTCTTACTCAGAAAATCACCAGGATGTGACCTGATACCCAATGTTGTTTTGAAAAACTTAACTAAAAAAGCAACTTCAAGACTAGCGTCGATAATAAATGCCTGTCTTTCATTAGGACATTTTCCTTCATCCTGGAAGCATGCTGAAGTGATAGTCATACGTAAACCTGGAAAACCAGCAAACTCACCATCAAGTTACAGACCAATCAGCTTGCTTTGTAGTCTTTCTAAAGTATTTGAGAAAATTATTCAAAGAAGAATGTTAAATTTCATAGACAGTAGGGAAGGAAATATTACCAAGTTTGGTTTCCATCCAATGCACAGTATGACGCACCAAATATTGCGCCTAACCGAGTTGATTGTAAATGGTTTTGAAAAGAAGGTGGTCACAGCTGCAGTGTTTCTGGATGTTGCTCAAGCCTTTGATAAGGTTTGGCACGATCGACTGTTATACAAGTTATGCAGGTTTGGCTTTCCCCAACATCTTAAAAATATGATAAAATATTTTCTTTCCAACCGCACTTTTGCAGTAAAAATAAATTCAAGTTTCTCTTCAGTTTGAAATGTTGAGGCAGGCGTACCTCAAGGGTCAATTTTAGGCCCGTTACTTTTCAATCTTTTTGTAGCTGATATACCTGAGCCTCAAAATTCATCTTTGACACTGTACGCGGACGACGCTGCAATCATGTCTCAACACCGAAGTGTTAACGAAGCAGGTGTGATACTTCAGCGATCTGTGGATGAAATAGTAACGTGGTTCAATTCATGGAGGATTGCCTTGAACTCAAACAAGTGTCAAGCCAATGTGTTTTCTTTAGGGAGAAACGAGAATCCCGATAATATTGTCATCAACGGGACTCACCTCCCTTGGAATCCTGATGACCAAGCTGTCAAATATCTGGGTGTATTCTTAGGTAAGAGGCTTAATTGGAACTTCCATGTAAATTTTAAACTTAATCAGGGTTACGCAAGATTGGCTCAGCTTTAGCTATTAATTAACAGAAAATCGACTTTGAAACCGCTCTATTCCTTGCTACTCTACAAGTCCATCTTACGTCCTCTCGTCACATACGGTTGCACAGTATGGCGACCGTCTGTGAGTAGTAGCAAATTGAAGAGGGTACAAATATTCCAAAACAAAATCCTGCGGGCGGCTTTGAATTCACCGTGGTTCATCAGAAACACCCAACTTCATCGAGAATTTGGCATTGATACAATTCCTGCTTTCATCGAGAGTACTACTGCAAAATGTCTTTTAAATTTAGAACATGTTCCAGGAGCTGTAACTTATCAACTAGGAAATAATATGACCTTAAACAGACGACTAAAGCCTAGACTTCCTCAGGACGCTTATGCCAATCGTTAATGCAATTAATTATTTAATTAGTGATAGTCTCACTTATTTGTTATTATTTTAGAATGTGAATCTTTTTCCATGTTAATGTTACTAGAGGTGCTTCAAATTGAACGAACCTGATCCTGTTACTTGTTTTGTCAAACTTTCTGTATATAATGTATAATGTACGTTGAACTGGAATAAAACAATATAAAAAAGGCCAAGTATTTAATTAATGGAACTTGACTGGTCAACCAGTGGCAGTGTACTCATTTATTTATGTTTCGACGGATGTACCATTTTAACCACCCAAACTTAGATATGAATATGGCTTAATAATAGTCCGGTCACCGAGCCATATGACCTTGAAGTAGGGTCCGACTCAAATTTTATGATTGATTTTAGTATTATTTAATGTGCTGAACAAGAATATATGGCGGATGCTTTGTAACTTACCTCCCACTGGTTGCATTTAAATGATTAATATTTCAAATTGAAGCCATTAAATCACTGAATATTTCAAGAAAAAAACGAACTTTATAATATGATTAGAACAGGAGGTATAAGAAAAACAAAACAAAAAAATAGTTTTAATGTAGAAACGCCTTTAAGAATGTATAGGGAAGAATATTCATTTGAGTATATCTCGAGAACTAAATCATATTTTCAAGAACGGATTGCGGCATTGAAATCAGCGTGAAAATCTAGCCTGTAATAATGTGTCCCAACATTACATTAACATTAAAAAAATAACTTGTATCCAATATGGCGGATCCAAGATGGTGGCTGAAAATTAGTACCCAATCAAAATAAAGTATTTACCACTCACCAACTTTTGGTGGTGGTTTAAAATCAATACCTTTGGAAATATTTGTTTGTATACCACAAATACATATTTTTTTCAATATTTGTTTCCCTATTTTCGACCCTTTGAACTTTAACCTTCGATATTCAAAATTGCCCAAAGATGTCCGTCTGGAATCCGCCATATTCTTGTTCAGTACATCAAATAGTAATAGAATCGATCATAAAATTTGAGTTGGACCCTACTTCAAAGTTCATGCCTAATTTCTTATTTGGCGACTGGACTATAAAGGCCGATACCCAGGTCATCCTGTCAGAGGACGAGTGAGAACTATGACGGAAAATTTGGTATGTACCACATATTATAATACTCTGTGTTAGTCTGTTGTATGGGATAACGTGTAAGGCGTTATACAGGGTCACCGAAAAAAGCTGCGCTATGCGTTAGCTCACTGGACTACATACATTATCACAGAGCATCGTCGATTGCCTCTTGACCTTCCGCCCCACTAAGTTTTTACCTTTACATATGGGTTGTATTTTCACTCATATTGTTGGAGAGCCATAGGCCTATACAGTAGAGCTATGGAAGATCAAATTTTATGGTTTATTTAATCCTCCAAGACAGAAACACTCAGCCTTCAGGGCTGTTGAAGCCTGAAGGATGTGGTTATTTATTTGACCACAGTTGGGGATATTCCACGACGAACCAAAGTGACACCCAAGCTCAGATGAGGTGTTGATTTTCACAGGTTTATAACTGCTTCGCTCAGTAGGGATGTGCAGCATTTGGGGTGTACTTCTTTGAGGGCCATAAAACTATCCCTCTTAAAAAATCTGACCACCGCGCTCAATTGAAGTATCTCTGTTTAACATATATTTATAAAAAATTAGAATGACGTTTAAACAAAATACAATTACTTCCTTGACTGTTATTGTGACGCGTTACAGGATTAAAAAAATAAATTCAAAGTTATGATTAAAGAGAGAAGGAAAGAAAAAACATATATTTACTGAGAAAAAATTGCACTGTACATAGTAACAGACTTTACAATATTTAATAATAAATAAATATTAATCTAAGTCACACCCAAGGAAACAGTGTACTTCATTATGTCACCAATAGTCCACTGGACCGTCTGATGGGCTGACAGCCTACCCTAATCCCTGTAAAAGTTTTTATTTTCTATTTATTATTTTGTTTCAATAATTTGATTAACCTAATAATTGACCCTACCACAAAAAGGATGACAAATTTATTAGTTGAAAAATGCTAACGATTTTTTTTCTGACTCCAGATGCCATTTAATTTTCTGGGTGTTTATCAGAAACCACCCCAGACCACGCTAGTCTAAAGGAGTATTATCAGAGTTACTAATCAGAGTTACGTGATTATAAGAAGAAGAAACCACCTTCCAAGTCCAAATAAACCAAGCGTTGACAAAAAAACTTGCACAACTCATAAATCTTTCATTCCAAAAAATAATTTAGCTGTTATTCGATCTTCTTTGATTTTCGCTGCAAATTAATGTGATTTTAAAAATCCTCTGCCACATTTCCAAGTGGAAGATTGTTCTACAAGGGAAAAGTCGTAATTTAGCAAGAAATTGTCGCGCAAAAAAGCGAATCAGTGAGCTCGGGCCGACTCGAGTGCGTCGCCGCCCTTATAAGACGCAACGGGGGTAATTAATCGTCCCATTTCAATCACCGTCCGGCCGCAGCCGAAGCCGCCGGCTTTTATATACGTCTGGCCTAATGTAATTAATCCTGTGGTTTTTGCAGACCCGGTGGAACAATGGACCTGAAACACTTTTCATTTCTTCAGCCATTCCGTACATTTTAATTGCGCTCGGGACAGACTTACGAGGTACAGGCAGGTTCGTAAATCCGGTTAAACGCTGTTCGAGTGAATGAGAGGACTTGACGTTTATATAACCGCTCGGTTACTTCGTTTTAAAAGAGACGATGTTACTAATTACTTTTAGTGAGAAAGGGGTAAGTAGGTATGTTTATTTAGAGTTTGAAAATAAATTGTGTTCTTACAAAAAAAATTTGTGTTCTTTATAGTCATCGCATCCATAAATATTTTGGGCCTAAATGTGTATGGGCAAAAGAGATGATAAAAGAGGTGATTAAACTACACTGGAGGTTTTGGCAAAAGCTAATTGTTGAGTTCGTGAATAAATTTGTTTTGTTCTCGTGATAAGAGAAACTAAAACAATAAAATAAAAGTAATAAGCACAACAATTAATTAATAATTCCACGAGGGTAAATTTTTAACTTGTATTTCGATTTCTTTCTACGGGAGTTAAATATACAAATATTTATTACGTTTGGCATGGTTTCCAAAACCTAAAGTTAGTCAGGGAAAGGCTAAGATTTCATACCAACTAAAGCAAACTGAAGCAAATCGATACCAATCTTTAAGGTTTACAAAATAATATTCTGTCGTTATTTTTTTTTTCTGTTATGTTCTTTATGCTGTTTAGATATTTTCAAATTACATGTATTTAATTGAATGTATTTTCCTATGAGAGGAAGACATCGCAAATGCTGTTATCAATTGCCTCTTTTTTAAGGTTTATTTGGAATATTTTCCCATACGTCCAATTTTGTAACAATACATACAGTCAACATGTAACTAAGTCACTGTTACGATTCTTAGTACGGGATAGAAGACATTACTATTAGTAAGGAAATTCGCTTACTGTTCCTTAACTATTTGTTGTAACTTTAAATTAAACAGTTTGCACCTAATCACTTTTCAATACCTACGTTACTTTACACGCCCGTGGGGCGTAGCCCAAGAGGATTGCAAAGATGCAAACATTGCAAACATTTTAGACGGATTTATGTTCTATGTTTGTGTTGGATTTCAGCCCCACTGTTGACGTGACGTGATCGTGAGGTTCCAGTGGCCGAGTCGGCACACTGAGGCTGTTTTAGGGATTTTCCCTCTTCAGCCTTGGACAGGTGGGTTTGGTTTGCGCACAGCTGCAGGACTTTGTAGTTCCTCCTTTTCTCAAATCAGAACAGCTGACACATATATAGGTACACAAACGATACACACAGAAACCACCTATATTTAAAAATGCAACATAGTTTTACAAGATCATAAACTTTACTACCACTAAAACCAGTAACCGAACCGTAGCAATAACACGTGTCGCCGGTTTACAGGACATATAGGACGTTCCGGAGCGTCGCAGCCCAGTCAGTCACAGCGGGCGGCGAGAGGCTCGGACCATAGCGTGCACGGTGGTGGGTCCAGGGCTCCTCACAAATATCCAAAACATGCCCGTTATTGGCGGAAACCCGCTGGTTTGCCATTACCGGGGGAATAAATCCGGTGGGAATGTCAGCTGATGTTCCCGAGGACGGCGGACGGTCCGGTACACCACCGGAGATGTCCGGTATACCGTGGAAATGTCCGGTACACCACCGTAAACCGAGGTACGCCACGACGTGGAGGTGGATGATGGACTAGGGAAAGGTGGAACTAGATCCGGCAAGGTTATGAGTGAGAGAATCCTGACAATTCCTAAAAAAAACTTGTTTTCTGGGACGGTGACGTGTCCTGTAATCCAGCTACTTGGAGGTCACGAATTGTGGACAGTTATAAGTGATCCGTAGTGGGTATTAACGTCCAAAATATTGATTACTACATTCTCACATAAGGACATCCTCATAATTAGACCAGTTCGTAAGTGAAGTTGGCGAAAGTGGTTCGGATCTCATGTTAAACTGTGGGTCCCTTCGTTGCCATTCGCTATTGGGGTATTATTAAGAGGGGGATACAGTCACGAAAAATATTGTATTTCTACCTGCTCCTCACATAAGGCCAATGTTAACGTTCGAACTCGGTACAGCCTTAACCGCTCAACCAAAATCGTTAATTTTTAGCTCATCTGAAAGAACAAAAAATAATCTAGCGATTTCAGTGAGCTGAATTTTGATATCACATATAAAATAATGAGCTAAAAATTAACAATTTTGGATGAGCGGTTAAGGCTGCAACGATTTTGAAAGTTAACATTGGTCTTGTGGGATAAGCAGGTAGTCGCGCGGGACTGGAGCCCCTCTTAACAGTTCTGTCAAAGGAACATGTCAGCCTTAGTCCGTAACAAGACTACAAGATCGCGCCACTCATCTCACACTCATCTCTCATTCATACTTAGCTTAAATACCTTGTAGGTCACCATTTCAATTCAAAGTATTTAAAGTATTAAAGAAAGAATTGAAAGTATTTCATAAAATGTTAGTTTATACCGTCATTAATCCTTGTGTTTCTCTTATACAACTGGCAATGCAATTTGTCCATGCCGTATAATAATAAACAGTGCTGATACAGATACCCTAATTAATTTATCTGTGCACTGAAAATAATTGGTAATTTATCTAGCCTCTATTTTAAAGGTTGCTATAATTTTATTCTGAAGTTAGTTTATGCTCCAAAGTGCTGAGCAACGGTTAGCCGAGGTGGTCTCATCTTTAGCTCAAACAAATTCTTGTAATTTGTTTTTAGAAAATTTCCACAAAAAGCCCCAAATAATTGGTGTCATTCAACAACAAAAAAAGGTACTAACTAAATCTACGGACGGAAGTGATAAATGAAGTAAATGAGAAATGGCTATACAGGCTACTCAGCAACGCTATACGCATACGAAAATTAAAGTATTTTTTATCAAGTTTTCCCGTTACCAAATCTAAACATTAAATTAACACTTATAACGTAAATGTCACTAAATAAACAGAACAGAGGTCATATCAAATTACACATTGCCTTTCAAAAACTGATCAATTTCAAAATCCGTTAAGGCAAATGTAGGCAATTACGGAGGTGATCTCAAGATACCTAAGCTCATTAAGTTTTTTCCAATGTCAGTAGTAAAGACCCGCTGATTTAATGTCGTTCCACAGAGTGTTAAAATAAAAAATATTATTTTCATCATACTAACACAGAAACATCTGTTTTCAGTTACTTTTTGTCGGCTCGAAAGTTACCCATTGCCGGCCTAGGCCACATAAACTCTTATCCGACCTAGGCCGGAAAGAACAGAAGTAAACAATCAGCTGATTTGCAGCAAAACCGACGTTTGATGCTTGTTTATTGGTGATCTATTGGTTTATTTTTAAAGGAATGTAGGTGGCAGCACTGCATCCGCAGAAAATATTTGTTCTGTTTGTTATAGGTTAGGTTTGAAGGATTGAGAAACGTATGTTTATGCAAGGACTACATTATGATTGAAGGTATGTTTTTTCTGCGTAGTACGATGAAAAATATCGTACGTTACATGGCCGGGAAGTATTGCCGTATTCGCATGAAAATCCCGCACTTGCTTTCGCTCGCGCGGGAACTATCATTCTCGTCCGGCAAAACAGTACTTCCCGGCCTAGTAACGTAATATACTATTACGACAAAGAATGAGGCATGGCAGGCCTAACTCGCTAGCCAGGACGTGTCACTATGCTTTTTTGGTCTGTGGGACTTAATTTAAGAATAAGTGTTAACATTTTTGATAACAAAGTTGTACAGTTAAACAAAAGAATACTAGGTGTCAGTTCCTGGGTCCAATTATGTTAGCTTATTGGACAGTTATGAGCAATTATTAATTGTAGGTTAAGTTTTAAGTTTAAAGCTCCGAGTAAAGACAGTAAATCAGTAAATTCTTACTAATAAAATTAAAAAAAAAACTTTATGAGTTCAGTTATTACACGATCACCTGCAAAATTAGCTACCTTTGCCCAAATGGGTCTTATTGGGTTGTGGAATTAAGTGTTTTTTCGGTTCACGGAACCGTATTTTTCTTTGGCTTGGGTATTTTTTTTTTAATATGTACATTTTGATTTAGAAAAATAATGTATTCATGACATTTGTACTTCGGACGTTTGCAAGGCACTGACGACAGAAATATACTACACATTAAACGATATCCCGGTTAACCTCTTATATCTAGAGTGAGGTGATGTTTCGCCCCAACAGTTTACTCATCCTAACTGCTGAAGCCACACGACATTTTATATAGCTATGGAGTTAAATAATAACAACTTTATAAACTGTACTAGATTTCCAGTTCTGTACAAGGACATGAGGTTTCTAAGTTTTTCGAGGTATACACATACAATCACAACTAAGCTAAGCAGAAATTAGACTATGAATAAATATATACAGTATACATATTATGTCTTACTTGAAAATGGAAATTGAGATGAGATAATGTCATCTAACTGGTTTCAATTTTCCTGAAAAACACGGACTTTATGCAAACACTATGTCATTGTACAGTAAAGCGTATGATTAACACAATATTTAAAAACGTCAAATTGCCTTTTACACGACAATTAAACGTTTAATTATTTTCGATCCAAGAAAACAATGTATTTCAAATACTTATTCAATATAGTGTAGTTTTGTTCTTTTTGCTTCATTTGAGGGTTTGACTTTATTTTAGTAGTGATTAATAAGTTAAATTATTCACTTTATCCATATTTACATACAGGAGTAGGACTGTAAAATGTAAATTCCAAAATTCTACCCTTATTTTAACCCCAAGGGTAGAATAAGGGTTTTTCTACCCTTATTCTACCCTTATATTACCCTTATTTTTGTGTTTAATAGCTTAGTTTTTTATACATATATTTAAGTATATATAACATACCAATCTGTTAACCAACAATAATTATGCTTAGTATAAGTGAGATTAGTCTCAATAACGGCCTTGCTTTCGAGTTCAAAATTTATTCACGAAATCATTATTTATCTGTATTTTTTGTACTAGGTGTTTGAAAATAAATCGTCATCAACAGTATATATCAAGGCTGGAAAATAAAATTTGTATGAATTTTTTAATATTGTGTAGGAAGTATTGGCGTTTAAAGTACGTGTATTTTTGATACTTTCTATGTACGGACGTTTCTATCTATACTGCATTACAACTATAACATTTTTAATGAAAAATCTATCTATGTTGAATAAAGTATCTGCATATGAAGCCCAAACATTTGAGTAAACCATAAATCAACCCCACACTTGAATAAAAAATCCCTGTAGTAAAGTTCAAGGAAAAATGTTTTCATTGATTAAACTTCGTATTGATAAAATTTTACAAGGACCAAAATAAAAAGAAAGGGACTGAAAAGCTGATGCATTTGCTTTTATTAATAATTATTTGTGTACATGAAAGCTGCTGAGCAACTTAATGCCTGCACTAATCATTATCATTACCTTTTTATCAAGCAAACTTTTTCTCTCGGTACTTCATCAATCAGCTGTTCCCAACGTCACCAGTCGCTCCTCTCTCCAACCTTTCACATTCGCTGGTCCCAGGACCCGGGAGCTTGTCAGCATCTTCCCACGCCGAGGAAGAGTTGAACTAAATCCTGCCGTACAAGGAACTGTATTTAAATAGGGTCCGAGACAATACTGCCGGCTCCTAGATGCCTCCAGCCTCTAGCGGCCCCTAGCGGTCAAGTCAATAGCGTCGTGAATATGTTTAATTCAGTGTCCCCAAACAGTCCCGAATACACTTGTCCTGCCGGTTGGTAAAGCGGACATATTGCGTTTCCTATTTGCACCGGCCGTAGAAGGCGTCACGAAGAGTGTTTAAGACCTGTCGGGGAGTCGGTGGCATTGAGAGACGGCGTGTTGCGAGGTGGTGACTGGAGTGAGGTGATAGTTCAATGGAAGGTCGAGGTATAGGGTTAAAAGTTTAAAGTCCTCATCGATTTCTAAGAAGAAACCTAAATATTCTAGAAAGGCGGGGAGAGTTATCGGTTATTTTTTTACAATAAAACTAAATACGTCCCTCCAGCTACAGCTATCCCGAAACGTTTCAACTGTAACTATTATTTACTGGCTGAGGAGTCTCCATTACTGGTAGCCATCTTCGACTCTAGCTCCATAAGAACAATGTTAACTTCCAATAGGCGTTACCCCTCATCAAATTGTCACAAAAAAATTGACTTTAGTGCAAAATCAAGTGTTGCAATTATTTATGGAGTAAGCCATTTTCCCAAAGTAAAAATAAAAACAGATACTGTAGTAGATGTTTTGGTAATAAAGGTGTTCTGGAGGTTTTATTATTATCAGAATCCTGAAATTACTAATCATAAAAATGAACGAATGAAAAACATTATCTATTCCATAAAATAATTTCATTACAATAAGATAAATATTTAAAATCAACAAAAAATATCTAGGTTATGGAATTGATTCATTTTCAGAAAAACCTAAACGTACAACATTAATTAAACCAACTGCTATTTTTAATGTGCACTTTGAAACATGCAGATCCATTGAGATACGATGGTAACACAATGGATAGTCACTAGTTTCATTTAAACATTTCGATTTTACTTGTTTCTCATTACACACTAGCCATACGACATAATAATAGGACCTTGAAACTCTTCTTGAGCTATATCACTAATCCAATGAATAGTTAAGTAACGATAAATAGCTTCAAGGTCACTAGCTACATTCAAACATTTCGTTTAGACTCATTTCTCATTATACTGACACCATTTGACATTAATAATGGGACTTTGAAGCTTAATAATCCTTACTTTAGTATAATTAAAAGCTTCCATAGTAATTCCTACACTGAAACAATGCCCTCTTTCATGATTTACCACGCCAATAGCTCTACAACATCGTACAACATCGTATACAACAGAGAGTGGCGTATTAGCATGGAGATGGCTACATGTGTATGCGTTTGCCTCGATGGCTATCTGGCTATCGTAGCGACGATAGCCGTACAACCATGTGCTTGGCTGGGTAATTGGCGACCTAAGGGTGGTATCTCCCTGCAAACATTAACTACAACATGTTTAATGAAGGCATCTAAAGTGGGGATTAAATACGAAAGTGCTGGTGAATTAACTGTCAGTATTTGTAATGTGTGCATACCCTCCAAGTGGGGAGGTGTCTAAATATTTACGAAGTATTTTGTAAAAAATTGGTAGTGCCTCTGAGATGTGGGAGAATTTATGGTATATGGATGGATGTATATGGGTAATGTGTGTAAATACTACAGAGAATTGATTTTATTCAGTATATTGCGAGGATGAAGAAAAGGTTTTAAAATCCCAAATTAATTTAGATAATATTTTAGGATTTATGTTCTTGTTTGGTGTTTTGGAATTCGATCTAAGGCTAAAAATATGGAGTATTTGAAACTTTCCGTATATTTTATTTTCAAAAATTTAGGTCTGGGTTTTTAGAAGTAACGCTAAGTTCGGTTTGTTTCAACTTGGTACGAAGAAAGTTAATTCACTTCTAAATTTTAAACCTAAGTTTGTGAATAGAACCAGAGCCTACTGAATGATTGCCCATTGATATTTACTTAAAGCACTTAACTGCCTTTTACTGAAAATGCCTACGATTTGTAGAGAAATGTACACAACTATATCAAGGACTATAAGGCAACAAAAGGTAATAAATATGTTATTGCAGCGTTCTTGATCCTGGGTAGTTGAAAGTAATTTAATATCAACATTAATGTTCTGATATTCCCACGTTATAAACATGTCTTGAAGCTTATTTAATAGCGTTATAAAATTACCAATTGTGATTTAGATATAAAAAGCCACTTGCAGGCGTTTAAAGATAAAACATTTAATTAATGGCTCTAACATGTGTCGATAACATATTGTAATTGTAATTTGTATTGTAATATCTCTTTATTGTAGTAGACAATAACATTGCATTACAAGCGTCAACTTTAATCATTCAATTTAAATAGTAGTCCTGTTGATGTCTTCAACAATCGTCATTATTTACAATATAATAAGAATCTAAAGTTACAAATACACCGATTTACTTCTTTTTTTCAGCACCATTGCCAAGATTTTTTATCGCGTTAATACCTAAAATTTAGTTTTCCCAGCGGCTCATCATAAACTCGTCAACTGAGTACAGCACTTTGGACACCAAGAAGTGTTTTAGTCGAGATTTGAACTGATTTTTGTTTTGAGATTGTTTCACACCTTCAGGGAGTTTGTTGATGAACTTAACACCAAGTTGAGACGGTAGATGCTCAAACATCACGGTTCTGTGTTGTTGATATGTATAATTGCTAATATGCTATGACACAACTAGGTCCATCCATATGTGAATGCTATGAATGCTAATCAATAGCGGACTGTAAAGATATATGAACAGGTAGTTTGATTAGAACTGTTGTAGTGGTGTCAGAACATGAGATTTGTGAGCTGTTAGGTTTTATAAACCGCTTTAGCTGGATGTAGAGATATGAACAAGCTTCTTCGCTCGAGATTGTTTAGTTTGCTTAGGCAAAGAAACAATGGCTTCGGAATTTTTGATTTTAAAGTTATAAAGATCGATTTCATCATATTTAATCATCTATTAGTTAATAGGAACTATTTCCTTCAATTCGCTAAACTCAAGTTTTTACAATAAACATGACAATAAACTACTGAACAGCAAAAATATTATTACAAAAAATACTAATACATTTTTAATAATTACCTGGCTCAAAAAAGGTTCAACCGTCTGTGTTGAACAAGAGAAATTAAAAATTCAAATATATTTAGATTACAAAGATTAGTAACTTGCTCATTTACTATGATAGTTTATTTAATGTCTTAGGCTAATGTATATTGTTATGTCTTATATTTAATTTATTGTTTTATTGTTCTTTTGTTTCTTCAGTCCCGGTTTTCGATGGTTTATTTATTGAACATTATATTTATCTTATGGAACAGGTTGTTATCAGCTGCATGCTAATCCCCTGCTAATTCCAGTGGAATACTATAGTTATAGCAAAAAAATCATTTTTGTTCAAATAAATAAAAATATTTTGATTTTGACCGGACGTTTACCAACACAGATTAGGAAAAACAAGATTCATGACGTTTCGATATCTAGGATTCTGATCCCGTCTTCGAGTGGAAAAGAACCTAGAACATAATAAAATTAGCAAGACACAGCCAGGATAACCTGGTCAAAAACATAGTTAAAAGAGAGAACTGTAAAAGCAGTCACAAAAATACTATGATGAAAACAAATCAAAAACAGAATCCAGATCCCAAAACGTCGTAAAACATGTTTTTACTAATCCATGATGGCAAATGTCAGTAAAAATAAAAATAAAATCATAAAATCATCAACAACATAGAAACAAAAAACAAATAAATGAAAAGTTTAAAATGAAAGTACATGATTATATTTACGAATGGAAATCACCAACAAGTTTTGCAAATTTTAGCGACTATGAAAAGAATTGTGGAACTAACTGTTTTAACTTTAAGTTCAATCTGAACTTAGTAGGATTATTCAACGACTACTAGAAAATAATTCAATAATGCGGCTATTTAAAAGATAATTATTTGCAAAATATAATACACTGCGCACTTCATGCTGGATAGTTCTTAAGTATTTGTACAAGCAACTATTGAAATTCCCCTTACGTTTACACTTTGAGCCCAATGATAAATATAATTATTTTCAGTTCCAATATCAAACAATACAATAACATCCGTTCATTTCCTTCATATGCATTTTTAACTGACATCACAAAAAAATACAAAGTTCATGACGAATTCTTGTAATCAGAACATCTAAACGGAAACAGTTCCAACATACCTTCTTCTTGCCAGGTCGACCCCGGTGTCACAACCGCGTGTCATTGCACGGCGTCAGGTCGCTAGATTTATTGTAGGAGAGTCAGAAGAAGGCCAGCAGTGGTGTAAATCAATCGCTCAACCGCCGAGTGCGATGCGAATGTGCCCGCCGGTGAGTCGGCACTTCGACACATGCGGAGACACAGGTTTCACCGCGGGGAGGTGCGCCGGAACTGAGCCGAGATGATGAGATAGACAGCGTTATTGACACAGGACGGTGCGAATGTGCCCGCCGATGAGTCGGCACTTCGACACATGCGGAGACACAGGTTTCACCGCGGGGAGGTGCGCCGGAACTGAGCCGAGAGGATCAGATAGACAGCGTTATTGATGCAGGACGATGCGAATGTGCCCGCCGATGAGTCGGCACTTCGACACATGCGGAGACACAGGTTTCACCGCGGGGAGGTGCGCCGGAACTGAGCCGAGAGGATCAGATAGACAGCGTTATTGACACAGGACGGTGCGAATGTGCCCGCCGATGAGTCGGCACTTCGACACATGCGGAGACACAGGTTTCACCGCGGGGAGGTGCGCCGGAACTGAGCCGAGAGGATCAGATAGACAGCGTTATTGATGCAGGACGATGAGTGAGTCGGCACTTCGACACATGCGTGGAGACAGAGGTTTCACCGCTGGGAGGTGCACCGGAACTGAGCCAAGAGGGCCAAATAGACAGCTTTATTGAAGCAGGACGATGCGAGAGTCGGCACTTCGACACATACGCGGAGACACAGGTTTTACCGCGGGGAGGTGCGCCGGAATTGAGCCAGGAGGATAATTTAGCGTTATTAATGCAGGACGGTGCGAATGTGCCCGCCGGTGAATCGGCACTTCGACACATACGCGGAGACGCAAGTTTCACCGCGGGGAGGTGCGCCGGAACTGAGCCGAGAGGATCAGATAGACAGCGTTATTGATGCAGGACGATGCGAATGTGCCCGCCGGTGAGTCGGCACTTCGACACATACGCGGAGACGCAAGTTTCACCGCGGGGAGGTGCGCCGGAACTGAGCCGAGAGGATCAGATAGACAGCGTTATCGATGCAGGACGATGCGAGAGTTGGCACGTCGACAAATGTGCGGAGACAAAGGTTTCACCGCGGGGAGGTGCACCGGAACTGAGCCAAGAGGATCAGATAGACAGCGTTATCGATGCAGGACGATGCGAGAGTCGGCACTTCGACACATGCGGAGACACAGGTTTCACCGTGGGGAGGTGCGCCGGAACTGAGCCGAGAGGATCAGATAGACAGCGTTATCGATGCAGGACGATGCGAGAGTCGGCACTTCGACACATGCGGAGACACAGGTTTCACCGCGGGGAGGTGCACCGGAACTGAGCCGAGAGGATCAGATAGACAGCGTTATTGATGCAGGACGGTGCGAGAGTCGGCACTTCGACACATGCGGAGACAGGTTTCACCGCGGGGAGGTGCGCCGGAACTGAGCCAAGAGGATCAGATAGTCAGCGTTATTGATGCAGGACGATGCGAATGTGCCCGCTGGTGAGTCGGCACTTCGACAAATACGCGGAGACGCAAGTTTCACCGCGGGGAGGTGCGCCGGAACTGAGCCGAGAGGATCAGATAGACAGCGTTATCGATGCAGGACGATGCGAGAGTCGGCACTTCGACACATGCGGAGACACAGGTTTCACCGCGGGGAGGTGCACCGGAACTGAGCCGAGAGGATCAGATAGACAGCGTTATTGATGCAGGACGGTGCGAGAGTCGGCACTTCGACACATGCGGAGACAGGTTTCACCGCGGGGAGGTGCGCCGGAACTGAGCCAAGAGGATCAGATAGACAGCGTTATTGATGCAGGACGATGCGAATGTGCCCGCTGGTGAGTCGGCACTTCGACAAATACGCGGAGACGCAAGTTTCACCGCGGGGAGGTGCGCCGGAACTGAGCCGAGAGGATCAGATAGACAGCGTTATCGATGCAGGACGATGCGAGAGTTGGCACGTCGACAAATGTGCGGAGACAAAGGTTTCACCGCGGGGAGGTGCACCGGAACTGAGCCAAGAGGATCAGATAGACAGCGTTATCGATGCAGGACGATGCGAGAGTTGGCACTTCGACACATGCGGAGACACAGGCTTCACCGTGGGGAGGTGCGCCGGAACTGAGCCGAGAGGATCAGATAGACAGCGTTATCGATGCAGGACGATGCGAGAGTCGGCACTTCGACACATGCGGAGACACAGGTTTCACCGCGGGGAGGTGCACCGGAACTGAGCCGAGAGGATCAGATAGACAGCGTTATTGATGCAGGACGGTGCGAGAGTCGGCACTTCGACACATGCGGAGACACAGGTTTCACCGCGGGGAGGTGCGCCGGAATTGAGCCGAGAGGATAATTTAGCGTTATTAATGCAGGACGGTGCGAATGTGCCCGCCGGTGAGTCGGCACTTCGACACATGCGCGGAGACAGGTTTCACCGCGGGGAGGTGCGCCGGAACTGAGCCAAGAGGATCAGATAGACAGCGTTAATGCCGCAGGGCGATGAGCAACCGTCAAATACTTGCTGGAATTGAGCCAGACGGCACGCGGTTCCCTCGAGCTCAATTTCGGTGAGTGCACTGTTTGTAGTGCACGTCACAACGTCACAAGGATCTTAGACATCATTGCGATGTCAACGCAGTCTATCCCGGAAGACTGAGAAAACACATTTATTTTCACAATACTTTTTTATCCTATTTTTTCAAAGACATTACACGCTCAGGGTGAAATTAGGGCGAGCTTCAGTATTCAGAGTCAAGTAAATAAACACCTCGAAGTGTCCTTACTGATCTTTTAATGTGGGTAAGTAAAATATAATTCTCTGTAAGCCATCATTAAATCAGATCAATCTGGACTTTCTCAATTAAAGTTGGACTTACCCCTTCCCCACCAAAACAAATCGGTCTACACACTCTAAACGTGTTGAACTCACTGTAACTCAACAATACAAATCAGTCTAGAGTCTCATAATATGTTTTGAACTCTCCCTTTTTTCACTCAATCAAATCAGTCTTGTCCCTCCCAACATGTTGAACTAACCCTTTTCCACCTAAACAAATTTGTCATATTGAGCTCACCCGTTTCTCACCAGAACAAAACAGTCTCGACTATCCTAACATGTTCAAAACACCCGTTTCCCACTAAAACAAATCAGTATACCCTCTCCTAACATGTTACGAACTGCCTCGTCTCCCTCCATAACAAATCAGTCTAGACTCCCCCAACAAGTTGAATTCCCCCTTTTCCACCAAAACAAATCAGTCAAAACTTTCACAAAATGAATTGAACCCATCCGTTTCCCACCAAAACAATTTCTTCTTGTACATTCCAACAAGTGTTTAACTTAACCGTCTCCCAAAACAAAACCAAATCAGTCGAGACTCTTCCAACATGAACTCACCCGTTTCCTTACCAAACAAATCCGTCCAGGTACAAATAGACAAATAAACAGATTTCCTCCCGACATGTTGAACTCTCCCGTTGTCCAAGCCTCGAGTCCCATCAGCGCGTCGCTCCAGGCGGATTTATGGGTCCACGGCGATGCAAACATTCGGCCAGCGGCTGCCCGGTAGATTCCGCCGGCCAATGGCACTGATTTACATCCGACTGCAGATAAATGGCCTCCAGGAATGTCCCCGACATGATGGAGTCGCGCCGTTGTCCGTCTTCGCCTAGACAAGTGAATGCGGCGTCCTGCAGGAAGGATTTGCATTTTAAAGGGAGAACAATCATAAGACGATCGATAGGTCGATTATGTGACTATCGATGTTGAATAGCAACTTGTCTGCGCGGAGGTATCAGTGGAGTGTGCCTGAAGAGGGTACTTGTCCAAAGTCTAAGTAAAAAAGTAAGGGAAAATGTGAAAAAGGTGGGGGAAAAGTAGGTTTAAAATATGTGATTCAGGTTTGTTTCAGGTTTATAATTTCAGGGAGTTTACTTAAATCGATGATTTTAAGAAAAAACTCTTCTAGTGATATAATCAAAACACATGGATTACCAAACTGAAATAAATTACTATTTTTGCACCACAGATACTCGCATTTGGCGTGTGTGTTGAAAAACTTTGAAACTTTCCCGTTATACATGGTGTCCTTGTGACTGGCAATTGCAAGTCAATCAAATTCAACTCCCTCCCATTTTGAAGAGAAAACGTATTCGTAAAAATCAGCAAATACTGATCTCTAAACAATTTTATGAAAGATTAAGATTTTTTTGTTGGAGGAAGCTTTGTAAAAAATAACAGAAAATGAGAGGTGAATTATAAGCATTAGCAAAGATTTGCCAAAAAAGTAGATTATGAACGTATAATTCTTTAAAGATCGTTAGCAAAATTAATGTTGTGTCAGAGAGAGGTTCGTAAAAAAAGAACAGGAAACGAAGGGTAAATTAGTAACTGAAACATTGGCCAATAAATGATCCTAAAAATTAATGTCCCTGTTACAATGGATTTGAAACCTGAAGTTGTGAAGATATCTAAGTAAAAAGGGAACAAATAATATGGATGCCTTTAAGGGAATAGAATAAAGAAGAAAAGTCTCATTGGAGTCAACGTCATTAAAATCTGGAGTTCTGAGTATTTGGGCAAAGAAAAACTGACATTAAATTTATGAGAACTTTTAATTTAATATTAAGCGTAAAATTCAATAGGGGATCCAGCATATATCACATTTTATCTCTTAAGCTCTCACAATTATTGCTTCTTGAGGCTTTGCTGCTGGTACATCGAGAATTTACGACTACGATAGAACGCTGGCCAGTAATAAAACTGTAGGTTAAGTATTTCGAGTTTGGCGTGCCTATAACGAATGTTTTATGTAAGATTTATTGCAAGAGTTATTCCAAATTTAAATCATACCTAATATGTTTACTGCGCGACATAATTTATGTAACCAGTTTACTCGGGCGGTTAATGAATTGTATGGTTATGATATATGAAGGGGTATTAAAAGACTTTCCTCTGAGATTTTCAATAAAGACTTAAGGTAGGATTAAAGGTATTTTAGCAATAAAATATTCCAAAGCAAGTGTAGACTACAGTATCTTCGAGACCATATGATTTAAGTGCTAGATATATAGAGCACTTCATATGGCCGTGAAAAAATTAAAGCAGGAAGATAAAAATGGTAACATTTACTTCATAAATTGCTATGTCACTATTAAAGTTATTACAATTTATTTGATGTGTTAGAATTCATTGGTAGCGTATCCAAGTATTACAATTATTTATTGATTATTTTAAACTCCATCGCTTCTATAAAATAATTTGAAAGAATTTTTATATATCTAAAAAAGAAACCAGTATTACCAACCCTTGTCTGTTTTTATTTGATTTTTTCAACAAATTATCACCGCAAAGTTTTCTAAACGAAGTATGAACAAGACAAATACATCTCGAGGTGTATATTATCTACGAGTTTCCGCCAATTTAAACAAGCCGCCTCGCGCTGGAAGACCGGAAACACTAACGATGAAGCTGTCTGCAACAATGACGGTGTCGGTGCAGGACACGCTGCTAAGGAGCCACGCGTCATCACTGGAGGGAACATCGAGGCCTGTTTAATTGGAACCGTTTCACATTGTGATATAGAGTTTGTTTCTAAGTCATGTGATTTTGAAAATCTGTACATGAAAAAATTAGTTTTTCACTGTAAAAATAGCATTGCTAAATTAACATCGTATACTTTACAATAATAGAATATACTTTTACATGGGACAATTTTATTATGGTGTAAGTTTCTTTGAATTCCTTTTTGGTCTTGTTTTGTTCTTTAGGTAATAATGTGTAAGGAAAAATAACAAAAATTCATGTTTTAGCATAATGGTGACGAAAAATAAATAAATATATACAAATTATATCACACTGGTATGTTGTACTCATGTTTAGTTTATTCGCAGTTTTCTGAACGTTCATTTTTTCATGCTTTTCAAAACAGAAATGGATATATCTAGGGAACCAAAAAAGGTACATCATTAAAACTTCTACACTCAGTAGACATTTACCTTCATATTGAGTATAAATTTTCTAAAATGGAAAGTAATTTTAATTTAAATGAAAACTATAAGACATAATTACATAACTATACTTAAATATGCATTTTAGGTCTTCCCCTCCAAATTAATGTTAAGTACAAAAAACTCCACAATAGTTTTTGTATAATATCATTTTTTAAATACATCGCCAACTTCGGCAAAAAACGAAAACATTTTTTATTCTGGCCTAACGAAATAGATCGAAATAAACTTAGATTTTTGAGATTTGTCATACTATTCTATAATGGAAAAAATGGTAGTTTAAAATTTTACCCTTTTCAATGCCGTATCCCCTTAAGACGGCCATAAAATGAAGGTCTAAAACTATTCTAGGAAAAATGTAACAGTGTTATTGTTTAATATACAATCTACTTTAGGTTTTTTTTATACAATAGTTTATGCGAAATAGTTATTGTGATTGAGCCAACAAACAAAGGTTGGTTACCATGAATTTCTAAATGATTTCGTGTGTCCTAAAAATTAAATGGAATTTAATTTTTTCATTCACTGGAAAACGGTCACATTGAAAACCCTGATATTGATCTTTTTGATCTTATTGGGAATGTACTATAATTACTCCCCCTCCTTTTTTTAAATACAATTTTCATGAAAAGTTTCCAATTAGTCATCCTAATTGGAAGCTTAGGAATTATTAAAGACTAACATTGTCCTTAATCTTCTACCTTAATCATCTTCCAAACGCTAACAATAGGTTATGGTCAATGATTATGTAAAATGGGGTTTAAGTTAGGAAAAAAGAATACGTTTCCTGATAATTTGCATTTGAAACCTAACAAGGATAAGGATGATGTAAAGTTCATATTAAGGATGTAAAAATCCTTTGTGAAACTTGTTAGCCTATATGTTCCAATGATATTTCAAAAGCATTAGAAACATAACAAAATCCACAACCGCGAGTTCCCAGCATTTACCTGGCTTCTATTCACATTGGCGCAAGTCCCAGCGACTCTGAGACTACCGCAAATAAATCAGAGAGGCGGCTTCTCTCATCAGCTGATCTCAGACTCAATCAGCTGTTTACCAATCACCTGCCCAGTCAGCTGTTGCAATCAGCTGCGCGCTCGACACGGACAGGACACCGGGACATCTGACGCCTCGACGGATGCGCACGCGCATTTCTCTTCAGGCCGAGATGAATAGGCTATTAACTCAATAACCAATTGACGTTAGTTAGCTTTCTTGTAAACGTGTACCTCAATTAGATGGGTAATAATATAGGTGATAGCGAAGATTTTCGTTCTTTTAATCTGAACGTTTTCTTAAAATGATGTTTTAAGGATTTATTTATTTATACTCTTAGGCGGTCCTAGGCCATTTATTACAGTAAAACCAATAATAAGTAAAATTACAATAGTATCGTGCACTATGCAAACGATTTTACAAGTTGAGTATTATATTGAAATATCAATAGCAGCAATACTTTAATCACATTAATGTTGAGTTAAAATGAAAATATTTATGAGAACCGAGCAGCATTGAAATAGAACATGATTATAAATACATCAAGGAGAAATATAACTACACATATAAGACTACAGAGGTAAAATGCCTTAAATTATCTTTCCATATTACTTTCCTATCTTAAAATCATCCAGGGACGTCTAAATTGGTTTTAATACGCACTGATGTAGTTCAAAAAATTAATCAATGTTTACAAATCTCCAGTACTTTCACGGATCCAATTGGCATTAACGACAACATTCTATCATTATCGGTAGTTTGCCATTACTAGACCTCATAAAATGTTTTTGGGTTTGAAATTATGTGCAATGAGTTATTTACCGATTAATCGAATTAAATCTGGGCTTGTGACAACGTAGGTTTTTGTAAAATGGATTATCTGGCGTACTTATTGATAAAGCCTCTCAAAAGGTTTGAAATTAAATTAAATGAAATTTTAAAGGCAAAACATCAATTGTTTTTCTTAATCTTTTGTTTTTGTTTATCAAAGTGCATTAGACCTTATGACAACTGTTAGCTCTATCACCGGAAACAAATTATGTTATTAAGAAACGTTCTATCAAAATTCGTCGATTTTTACTAAAATGCGTCTAAAATCGTAAGGAAAAGCATGCAATAATAGCGCAATAGCATAACTTTCATTTAACAGGCTGAAAATTGTTGAGGCAGTCGTGCTCAACATGATGAGCTGGGGTCATCATACTAAATTCCAGACAAACCCAACTTGGGCAACATGCCCCCATCTTGAAAAACCATTTTCGGTTCGGGTTACTCTAAATATTTTTTTAATTCGTACAAAAACCATAGGGGATACAAAAACCCGTAATCGATGTCATTTGTAGAAAATACAATTTCTAATAAAATGATTGTAAAATATGTACAGGAAATATTAACAATAGCTGTTGATATTATTAGTTTCTAAAATTTTATTATTCTATTGTCCCCGCCATAAAGAATTTATGTAGAATTTGATGGAAAATACACTTCCAAGGAAGCCGATCCCTTTAGCCTTAATGAATAATAAATCACGCTAAAATCGAAAGAGTGAAAAAGTCATTTATTTGTCAGATTGAATAGGTTTTCACTCCGAAAGAGTTAATATTCACTCTAAATTAGTGAAAAATATCCAAACTTTTGGTTGAGTGATGATATCTCTCATAAAAAAGTGAAATTTTCACTCATTGATTATATGGTTTGGAAACCATATAAGGAAAGAGTGAGAATTCACTCTCAATTGAGTGAGTTTTTGAAAGTGGTGGGGAGAAAGAGCGAAAAGAGGGATCGCTTCTGGCGAAGCGACGACGCTACTGAGTCGCCATTTTGGTCATTGATTTACATGCACATGGATATTACCGGTTTACTACAGGTAAGCAGAAAACATTGCTTTAACCACTTACTTGGTTAAGGTAGCAAACGTAATTAAAAGATTAACAATAGTCT
This sequence comes from Flexamia atlantica, assembly GCA_035578135.1. Classification (NCBI taxonomy): domain Eukaryota; kingdom Metazoa; phylum Arthropoda; class Insecta; order Hemiptera; family Cicadellidae; genus Flexamia; species Flexamia atlantica. The sequence continues at coordinate 180,859 of JAQJVK010000173.1, read as the reverse complement.
GTAGAATCAAGGTTAGGGTGGAGGGGAAATTCAATTTAGTCTCAGCAAAGGTTCTGTGTCACTCGTTGAATATGCCTGCCCCGTTACATTTTAGGGATTTCAGTTTCAATCATCAAGTTTAGGTACCAGTTGTCCACAACAAGTGTCGGCAAAGAGTCAGAATTGTAGTTCATAAATGCAATGAGAGGTTAGGTGATTTCACTCTTTTAAAGTTGAACTTCACTCTTTTAAAGACTAAAATTCCACTCTGGAAAGAACAAGACCCACTCTTTCATTGAGTGAGGATATTCCACTTTTTTCATGAGTGAAAACGGTTCACGTTTTCAAAGAGTGAACCTTCACTCTTTCAGAGTGGCTCAATTTTCTCTACCCCTAAGAGTGAATGAGTCACTCACAAAGAGTGAGTATTCACTATTTCGATTTTAGCGTGATAATATCGATAGAATCCTGATAAAAATTTCAGTTATTTGACACCTCAATAATCAAAATTGGTTCACTGTAAAGGCGTAGGTTAGCTCACAAAAATATATTCCTCAAGGAATTTTCACAAATATTACCAATAGGAATTATTTTTTGAGAGCTTACCCACGCTTTTATTTTAGACTAATTTTGATGATTGAAGTGTCAAATATCTGGAATTTTAATCAGGATTCTATGGATATAATGTATTATTCATTAGGATCAAAGAGATTCGTTCCCATGGAAGATTCCCATCAATATTTATTAATTCACATGAAAATTTTACATCAAATACTATATGTACTCCATTAGACAGCAGTATTATACAGAATCACATCATTATACAAAATGAAAAGTATCAGCGGTTATTATTAACGATTCTTGTACATATTTTTATACTCATTCATTTAGACAATTAATTTTATAAAAAAACCTTTAATATGTTCTTTGTTTCTCTTATGACGTTCATGTTAATTAAAACATGTTTAGAGAAACACGGACCTAGAATTATTTTCTCAATATGGCACATGTTGCTCAAGTTTTTTTTTTCTTGGAAATTTCAATATACTTCCAGCTGTATGTTCGACCTCTCCACAAATTTTCAGCCTGTTAATTGGAAGTTATAGAATCTAAAACGATGTTCCTGAACTGAAGATATTCTTAGGACAAAATTAGAAACTTATCCATATTTCCAGTTTAAATAATGAAGCAGTCAGACGTGAAGGCCCGGAGCCTCGCGCCTCGCCTCGCCTCGCCGCTCACGCTCGCCAGACAGCCGGATACAACTGTCCGTTGTTTTGGGCGAATTCATTCATAAATTCAAGCAAATTTCGTCATCACGACTCCTCGTGACTCTTCTATTTCAGAACTGAGACGTTCGGGTAATGAATTTAAACGTTCGGTTGACGGGCACTCTCACAGAATCGTAGGTGAAATTGAAATTAGACTGAGAACAGGTGGGAATAATTATTAACTGAAATTACTTATATTCTTTTTAGGTAGATTTTGAGAAAAAAAATATTTTTAGTTCATAGAAAAATTTTAATTTATTGTTGGTTTGGAGGAGAAAATAAAACTACGAGAAGTGAAACGTTAATTGTAATTAACTAAGAAGGATTCATCAAATGCATAATGTAACTCAAACAAAAATAACTTTCATATAGGCCTAAAGGTTGAAATGTTGGATGAAAAAGACTATATGTAATGATGTAGATATGACTGATGATTGTCTTCAGTTATTAATCTATATTACCAACTTGTGGTTACATTGGATGGCTTTAAAAAACGCACAAAAAATATTTTCTTAAGATAAAAAAAACTAAAGTGTAAAAATTACTCATATGTGCTGTGAATTTTCTGAAAACGCCCGAGTTTAATCATTGGACTCTTAAGTATTCAAGGTCTAACCTAATTCTACAGACCTATAAGGAGATTGCATTCAACATTTATTACTATTAAGAGTGTATAAAATGCTAACTTAATTTTAACCTTCCAGTAATTTGATAAACCATTGTATTTTATCTCCTGGTTAAGGATATTAGCCAATTAAGTGGAAAGTATTGGAAGCGCAAAACTAGCGTAGGTCCTAAGGAAAAGAGTTTGATCGAGGTATTCTAATACCTAATAATGTACCTCCAGCCTCATATGTACATACAAGTCAATAAAATCCACATCACTAACTTTCCTTCCTACAGGTCTATCCACATTCAATCACAAATAAAACTGCTTTATTAGCTCGGTACGCAGAATCACTAAACACGACGAAAAAATGATTGGGCAGAATATATTAAATTTATCGATCCCAATAAAAAGTTAACAGGGAGACTTTAATGGGCGGTAGAAGCGAAGGCGTCCGAGTCCAGTGGCCACATTACTACATGGTGCTAGTAAGGCTTAATGGTAACCATTGTCTTACAGGGCTAGCCGTTAATGGCCTATAACCACGCATACCTTAACACGGTTTACTGCCTGTTAAACCATGTCATTAAACTATTACCGGGCTGTGAGATGGCACTTTTTGCGACCCTAAAACTGGTTCTTTTATTGGTTTTCACGCCTCTATTTGTCTTGAAAAAGAGTTGGCCTGATTTGCACGACTTGATGTGCGGTTTTAGCACTGAGAGGTTGTTGATGATGATTGGGCGAGTTAGAGACATCAGTCTGTGATTACTGGCGGTGTGTTAATACATAAAAACGCTTTGAGTGTTATAAACATTTAGTGTTCATTCTGTGCACTCCTGTTTTTAGATAGCATAGGCTGGATAGTGGATAGAGTAACAATACATTACTCATTAAAATAGAAAACTACGTCTTATAGTCAAAACAGATTACTGTCGCTAGTAATAAATCACTTGCAAACAAATGGGTGATTTATTTTATAAAAGTGCTGCAATCAGTGGTTACATCTGGAAATTTTCAAAGCATGTACACATATATTGAGTTGATTCTAATGTCGATGGATAGCGCCACTATTATTCCAAATCTTAAGCCTTTTACGTACTTCAGAGATACCCGTTTTAAAATTTTGAGACAACATATCTGTGTAGAAATAAATCTTAAGTGACGCCTTACACGTTAAAATCAGTCCATTATAAGACTGTAAAATCCTCTTGCGTACTAATATATGAATATTACCTCAATATCCATCGCATAATTCATTAAAGTAAAATTACTTGTATTTAAGGTTTATTTGTACTTTATAGCGTCTAGCATAATAAATCTGACTTGATTATTCTAATAAAGTAAGAATTCTTAATGAATCTAAGATAATAATATATAATATTTCAATAAATCTATGTTCAGTCGCACTTTACTCCTTGCAAAAAGTAAATAAAATAATACATTGTCTCCAAGCGGGAATGAATTGATCACTTTTTCCGGCAGGAGACAAACTGAACCCTTAAGAATAACACAGAAAACAACAACTAAAAATGGAGGACCTTGAAGTTCCTCTACTGATGTGCAAATAGATTACAGCTTAATGGATTATAGTCACTGACAGCTGATGATTAACTTAAAACCACAGCTGATGGTTTGTGACAATTAGTTTTGAAGTTATGTTGCAATACAACTCTGTCAACTTGTGTTTTTAACTATATTACTTTTCAAATTGATACACTAATTTTTTTCAATATGTATTTATTCAATCGTGTATATTGCAAGTAATATTCTCGCCCTCGGCTAACATTGGGTGCCAACAATTTGCCTCGTAAACAATGTTGTACTTTACTCCCTTAACACTCACTCAACTATTGTTCCTTTTAAAACGTCAGAAGTAAATTTATTATATCTTTAGTTTTTCTTTCTGTACTGTTACCCTATTTTGGTAGAATAATATACAATGAATTATTTGTCAGCGCAGCTTTTTTTTCAAGTGAAATTAGATAAATATTTATTTTTGAGCTACCTTGTCTTTTTTTATAAGGGTAGGTTTTATTTTACACATGTCATATCTTGAAGTACATTGTTTGTTGTTTCCTTTTTAGCGAATTTTTAATTTGTTTGAATTTTTCGTAGTAACATGTCTACCTTTGTATAATGATTGAGTATAAATCGAGAAACAGAAATGGACGCTTTATAAAAGCTTACAAAAATCACAATAATTTTTATGTAGCGATGAGATGTGATTTGAATGTTATCGGATGGTTTTAAAAATCCTACGCAAACATATTTGTCCTAAAATCTACTGGTAAGAGGTAAAATTATGAAAATTAATATCAGTTAGCTATACGTATTTTATAACTAACCTTTGAACGACATGCTTACAGTTGTTATGAATAAGCCAATGATGTAAATCAATCCAGTACGCACACTGGCCTACGTCTACTATTCGCCCATACAATCAACCGCTCCAGCTAGGGCGACCTCCTCTATTAGTCGTCATATACTACATTTATGACGTCCATAACTTAATGTGGACTTGAACGTAGTACATGAGTAATAGTGCCGGAGACGGAACATATAGTCTATTTCCTCCGTGCGCTAGTCGACCATCTGCTGACTGGAACTGTGCATCAATCGAGGGAGTTTCAAAACTGGCAACAGTCATAAGTCATAAGTCCTATCCTTTATTTGCATACAACATTTATTTGTAGTACATTTTTATGGTACAAATCTCATGCATTGTTGAAAATATATATAAATATCAAATTCAGAAAAATAAAAATAAAAATATATATATAACATTCAAACTAACTAAAATAGCTTACATTACCATAAAACGTCTTAAAACAAGAAACTGATACTATACAAATTCCGAGACGATGCATTAGGAATGAGGAAAGTGTTTGTAGTTCTTTTAAACAGGACAAATTAACAATCTTTCATCATGGCAGGCAAATTATTAAATAATTTAATTCCACTGTAGTAGGGACGTCATTCAAATGCTGCAGTTCTATGTCGTGGAAATAAAATATTACTACCATGCCTTGTGCCATGTTCATAAAAATTGCCCAATTCAAAAAAAAATATCATTATTTATGTTACTAAAATGACTTCCTGAATGTACAAAGAGAGAACAGTAAGAATTTTGGCCTGTAAAAGAGATTTTTATATGGATGACGTGGAAATAGCCCAAAGATAAGCCTCAGGATTTTCTTTTGGAGCTTTAGCAACCTCTCTAAATTTGAACAGCCTCCTCAAACTTCAATACCATACCATATGATGCTCTGACAATATCCACGATAATCGTCGATTAAAACCTCTCTGCTACGAGTTGGTTTCAGGATGCGTTTAGCGAACAGGGCAGAAGTCAATTTATTATAAAAAACTCCTATTTATTTGGCTCTGCCATTTCATTGTTGTCAAAGGTAACGCCCAGGAATTTTGCAGAAAATTAGAGTTGGAGATAAAGATTTGTTTATTTATTATTTTTATTTGATAAAAATAAACAAGTTTTTTTCATTCTGTGTATTTTCTTTCTTAAGTTTAAAACGGAGATGTTGCGTTTTATTCATATTTAGTAGAAGGCCATTATTCCTAAACCAAACATTGAAAGAATACATTATTTGTGAAGTGTTTTCCTGAAGATAATTTAAGTCCTGACTTTTAACTAAAACTGAAACATCATATGCAAACATGTTGATATGAAAATTATTCCCCTTAATGATGAAGTTCATTAAAATAAAATAAGAAGAGTACACGGGGAAAAATGCATCCTTGGGAAACTCCTCGTCGTGAGAGCATGTAGGAAGATGAGATGGGACCTGATGAACTATTTATTTTAACTTTTTGAAATCGATCAGAGAAGAAATATTTAAAACCATGCACCTGGTGCGGGCCTTAACACAGGAGATTTTGAGGAGACTGCAAACACTCCAAAATGGAATACCTCCAGAGTACGGAGGTTCAGAGTTCCTCCTAGAAATTTTCGGAATTCAGAACTGTAAATTTAAGGAAGCTTTTGACGATTTCGAGGCATAATTTCTGATTTTGGGGCTTTTTTCTCACTAGCCCCAGACATCAGAACTAATTGAGGTTGACATGACGCCTGTTGGGATTCAGAGTAATTCAAGTTATAAGAGATTTTCATGAAATGGCCCTTTTCAACATTTGGTTTGAAATAAACACTGGGTTCGTATTTAACTGTTACTTTAGAGTATTTTATTTTTAATATAAGAAATAAAATTATCATATATTTCAAATGATCATATGTAGAGAGGCTGAATAAACAAAACCTGATAAACAAAAAACATAATTTAAATTATAAAATCAAATAGAACAGATTTGACTTGGTACAAACTTATATTAAATGTATAGGGCTTATTAATAAAATAAAATGATAATGAGTCTATAAATTAAATATGCATTATAAACGTAATAGTTATTTTGTCTGATCAAAGGTTTCACATTTTTGTTGCACTCGTTTGTTTGTCACCGCTCACGATGACGATTCGCCACATCGGCGCTGGAACTAACTTGTCTAATCTTAGTAGAAATTATTTGCGCCAATTAGGGTTCCCTCTACTAAGGAAATACAAGCTGTAAAGATCCGTAAACAAAGGAAAATTCCAACATAAAGGGAAAGTTATACAGTAAAATATTAAAGATATCTAAAGATATCTTAAAGATCATCCCAGGGGGGTAAGTGACCAACGCGCTCACCCCCCCCCCCCACACAAGAAAACTATTGGATGAATCAACCATCTGAAAACTATTGGATGAAACAAAGAAAAACCATCGTATGAAACATCGTATAGTTGAAATCAGTCGTTTGTCCCATCACTAGTGTAAGCAGCCGTCCAGTGATAGCCGTGATAGGCGACACGCAGCGCTGTCTAGCGGTGACGCCGTGTATCACACATCTCCCTGTCCCCAGCCAATTAAAGGCGCGTGATACTCAGCATTGCATGTTGCATACCAATAATCAATAGGGGACGTTTGCCGACACTATCGCCCATGGGAAACAACTATGCGTTATATTAATTGGGTACGCTCAATATCGATAAACTGTTGATTGTCATCCGACATTGCCTTTATTTTCTTCGGTTAAACAAAGGTTTTGTTTATTTAATGTTATCATGTTTTATCTGCAGTTCATTAATTTTTATATAATTTCATCTAAATTTTTAATTTAATTCCTACATCAAAACATTACATAATTGACCAATTTAATTGAATTGTAATTCCTAATAATCCTTTCTACATAATATACAAAAAAAACAGATTAAAATACTTAGTTTTTTAAGAGGTGTTTCGTGAAAAAAAACTATTTATGTCAAGCCGGGAACGCGCCAAAGTCGGACAGTGCCAAAGTCGGACAGCGCCAACTATGGACTGTTTTTCCGTCCTGAGTTGGCGCTGTCCGACTTTGACGTTTCTGTGCAAAAATGAAACAGTCTGGGTTTGGCACCTGACGCTCCCGCCAAATCGGGATTGTTTCAAAACAGTCCTGAGTTGGCGCCGTCCGACTTTGACGTTTCTGTGCAAAAATGAAATAGTCTGGTTTTGGCACCTGACGCTCCCGCCAAATCGAGACTGTTTCAAAACAGTCCTGAGTTGGCGCTGTCCAACTTTGACGTATCTGTGCAAAAATGAAACAGTCTGGTTTTGGTACCTGACGCTCCCGCCAAATCGAGACTGTTTCAAAACAGTCCTGAGTTGGCGCCGTCCGACTTTGACGTTTCTGTGCAAAAATGAAACAGTCTGGTTTTGGCACCTGACGCTCCCGCCAAATCGAGACTGTTTCAAAACAGTCCGGGTTTGGCGCTGTCCGACTTTGGCACTGTCCGACTTTGGTGTTCTGGGAATTTTAAACAGTCCTGATTTGGCGCTGTCCGACTTTGGTAGCGTCCCGTCAAGCCAAAAGTCATTTTAAGAATGAATCATTTTTAAAAAGCAAATTACCATCAGCCCTTAGTAGTGTAGCTACAATTCCGATTCCTCAGTTCCACCCCGGTCCCCGTGTTCCTCCAGTCCGCCGTCCGGCGTTCCCCACTTCTCACTGTGTCGGCGTCATCCGTCTCCGCCGTCCGCGGCTTCGGTTTCACGCTATATATCCACTCCCACATCTCCGGAAATCTAAAAATTTATTGCCGCTATCGAGTTACTTCGCAATGCAAAGCGCTGTGCTGCTCTAGTATTGGATGAACCGGGATATGAAATTTTTTATTGGAATTTTACGCTTTTGTGATCCTGGTTTACCGACCGTAGATTTTGATTTGTGATTCTTAGACGTTTCTAACAGATGGGTCAGCTGAATTTTATGTTTCGTACTGAATTCGATTAGGGCACTTTTACGCGTCATCCTACTATACGTAAGAAAACTTATTTTTTCTCTATTATTTTCAATCTAAACTCATATTTGTATTTCTGTTTCTTAAATCATGATTAACTTTCTCTATTTTGTTTGAAACTAAATAGATTAGATTTGCAAGACAGTATGGCATAGCGATGAAAACACTGACAGTTACTTGAATCAATGTATACTTCGTTAATGGCAACAATTCAAAATATTTATGCTGTTCAATATCATTATTTACGCTTTGAGTTCTATAAAATTACAATATAAATCTTCTATCAATTTTAAATAGAGATAAGCGGCTTCTATTAACCTTGGATTTTTTCCCACGACACAAACTGTGACTTAAATAACTTATGGTACTGTTAAAAATTCCTGAAAGAGCTCGGATTCGAACTTAAAATATCGTCACCTTGCCTTTGACATCTGGTTCAGTCGAGAGCGCCACAAACTCACTTGATATTCAATTAGGTTGGCCATAAAATTTCGTTCATGATAATCATAATAATTTTAAATCAAAAGATTAAGGTTCTTTTCTATTACCTTAAAATAACTGTTTATTTATAAGAAATATAATTAGTACATCTTCTATATATATGCCTTTTAAAAAACTATTGAACACACTTTTATAGCATAGTTTGTCTTATTTCTTCAAAGTTCATAATTTTATTAGATATTGTTGTAAAGTAAAATAAGTCAAATCTAAAGGTCTGTAAATTTAAATTAAATGTAACACATGTTATAAGACAACATATGATAATTGATCAATATAGATGTAGGAAGTTTTTGTTTTGTTGAATAAATAAGATATGTAAAGATATATGTTTCTATCAGTTACTAATTAATTGTTAATAAAATAATTAAAAGTATCAATTTGCGTGTTTATGAAAGATATTAAATTACTTATTTATATATTGCCTAGGATTTGTTTGCTTTGGGAGGAAACGAGGCATGTCATTACAAAACATAACAGCCCGTTTTAAATTTAACTTAAATTTCCTTCTATTAGATATTTCATAGATTACTGAAATCATCATCCAATCTATCGTTTGTTCAAAAAAGAGAACGATTAATTTAGGTGGTTAGTGGTTTAAGACATATATTGTTTCAAGTCTTCAGATTACTCTGTTTAGAACTCAGTTTATATTCGATATTAAATTTTCTCACTTCAGTAGACAATCACGCCAAGAGCAGCCAAGAGCCATGTCCATGGCACGTTTAATTTCCCAAGAGCCATGGATTCAGTTTTCCATGATAAATAGTGGACACGCTCTGCACAGCAACTTTTTAAGTTTTCGTTTTTTTTTTTGTTTATGTATTGCATAAGGTCTCCTGCTGATAAAATAGTAGTATATTTCGAAACTAAGGCCGAACATATGGTTTTGCAGGCTCGAGATCGTGTCTGAAATTCGAGTCGAAGTCGAGAGTTTGAAACGATCGAGAACTGCAAACCCCTTTCGGTCGAGGTTAGAACGCTATTCTTTACATTCACCCCTAAAATAGCATTAAAATGTGATTATTTATATGACACACTTAAAAATAAAGCTTTGAGGTTACGAAGGGCTATACAACTTCTTTGTCGTGGTTTAAGCAAAGACAACTATGGAAATCTAATTATCGCATCTACATTGTCTTTGGAACCCATTGAATGTCGTTTAGTTATGTAATGTTCTCACGTTGTTTCAAGCAAATAAAGGATCAGTTGACTTTCGGACCTCTGGCGGAAAAGGGCTGGTTTCGGCCACCAAATAACGCTTGTAAAATAGGTGATTACGTCGTAGTGTGGTAAAAATTTTTTTATTAAATAATAAGCAGTTTCTTGCAATCTATATATTTTTATATCAACATACACGGAACTTTAAAGGCTATTTCCTTTAGTCTCAGCTTCTTAAACTTTATTTCCTGGAAAACTTCACGCATTGCCGTTTGCAGCTATTCCAAAATTATTAAAATCAACTGCAGGAGTCTTGATTACCAAATCACCCCTAGCGTAATAAACTAAATATAGGTAACAGATATCCATGTAGTTCAAATTGCACCAAGAATTAATTTTCAGACCCGTTCTTTTTCCGAATAGCGAAGCAGTTGGACAGCCTTACCGAGCGTTACAGGAGGAGTCAAATGACATGGTAAAGTTCGTCCAAAAGTGGTAAGTCGTTGTAAGTGAAATCAAATCATAAGGCCCAGACCGTCCGTAAGACCAGTCTTACTTTAAGCATTGGGCTTAATTAAGGAGGGTGGGGCGTGGGCCTTGTGTTTTGATTCGAACTATATTAGCATTTGGCTTGAGGACGGCCTGAGCCACGTCGTTTATCTCGCTCTGTACTGGGCCCGGCCTCGCGATGATCTGCGGGTTTGGCTCGAGCTCTTACCGCTTTACGACCACTAAACTCGACGAGAACGCGTCTGCGAATGCGTCAAGCCGAGCCTCGACTTTCTCCACTATTGAATCATACCGTAGACACATCAGGTGGTCGATTTCTTGTGCTCTTGAGAAAGCCATATGAGAAATTTAGGACGTTTTACACTATTGAGTTTTCAGAACTGAAATGGCCTAGATGCTCGATGATAAGTCCATGCACTAATATATACCACCTATACACCTGGCGACCTTAGTAAGTGGATAGCTTTATTTTTTATTTTTAAGATCGTTCTACTAAGTACTGTTCTATTCATGGAGATCAACAAATCTGACGCTTACAACCATGAAATTCGAATCACTTATGAGACGACGTTATGAGAGTCCCAGTGACTGTTGGAGCAAAAGCAAAGGCATATAGGTTGGATACACGACCTTGCAAACCTTGTTACTACTGATATTTTCCCTCGGCCTGACTCTGCTAGATTGGTAGAGAATAATGGTTCTCCATAAGTGGGATTAGACCAAACTGTAGCATTTTAAAATAAAAACTATTAATTCGTCCCGACCGTATCAAGATCCGACCTCCCAATGATAAACATTAATAAACAAATAAACGCGGGGCCGAGCTCATAAAATAAACCATGAAGAATTAGTGGGATATAATATTTATCCCACAAATGTAAAAAGTTTAGGTGCATTTTAAATCACATGGACACAGAGAAAAATAATAAGTAGCTTCTTCTAATGGTGCATCTGTTGGGTTGTGATACCCCGGTGTAGTGAATGTATGGAGGACGGGGGCGCCCTGATAAACAAGCAGCACCCTTACCAATTTATATGTGGTACAGTAGGTGTTTCTCTGATTCACTCCCGGCATCATGACATTTCGGGCGCAACACAACTGCCACAAGAGAGCGATGCTTGTTTCTCCTAAAGCCATAAAGGTCGGGAGATGCATCGCGGCTCGCGCGCCGCAGATCCAGTTTTAACAACGGTCGTGGAAAGGCGATAACCGCCATTAAGAGTAACTAGAAATATTATTATCCGCATTAGCACCTCGCTATCGGTCACGACCGCGAGATGGCGGTTAACGCGCCGGGTCGCAGTAAAATGATAAATCCCGTGTAACGAGACCGGTCAAGCGGCGGATGAGACGCAACGCATGCTTGCCTCGGTGGTTTTAATTAATACTTAGGTATGTATAATAGTCGAAAGTTGGGAGCCGAGTAGATTCTCACAGTTTAAACCGTTTGTTAAGGGTAATGAAGCAAATATATTTCAAATAGCTTACGTTAGTGCTGAGAAGAGTCTAGTTTTAACGTTATGTTATAAAATTGAAGTGCGTAATTTTAGTGGGATCATGTGTGTCATTTTAAGTGAGGTCATGAATGCTTCATAACCTCACAGGTCGTGAAGTAGCGGTAATTAAGATGGGTGGAAACAGCAAACCGAGATGTCAGCACAGATGTTCACGGAAAAAGGTCAAAGGACCGCGCTAATAAAGGGGTTGAAAAACTACAATTTTGAATTAACTGCATGCATAGGTAAGAACTGCATTTCTGTCGAGAACTGAGCCAGGATGTAAATTTAGCTGACTAAGAGGAAAAAAAGAGGGTCTCAGACTTATCTTGGGAACAGAACACCATGTGCTTGAATAAAGCTCAGGAATTTAGGGGAGATATATTGCAGACAAAAGTAAAGAATCAACATCTGTTAGTTGTTATCAATAGGAAGAGGTACACACGAATCATTCCTCTAGTCGATCGAGAGTGTTTCTATCACCCTCAGAAGAATTGTGTCGGAGAGAAGAACATGAAAGAGCCGCCACCCTCTTTAAATATATATATATATATATATATATATATATATATATATATACTAGTGGCTTGAAGGGGCTTAAAGCCCCTTATGAGGGAAAATTCAAACGATCCTTTTTTATAGTACAAAATACCTTCATAGTAATCTCAATCTACTATACATTGATATGTAATCTACCACATGGTTTTCAATCAAGTATCAGCATCACATGTTTTATGTAAACAGAGCAGACGTTTTTAGATCACCATGCTTTTTAAATGGAAGATATTTTACGTTATTTCTCGTTTTCTGGTAAATTTCAAGCAATTTCATTATTTTTCCCGCCATCACGGAATCGAGACCTTTAATTTGAGCCCTCTCCCATCTTTCTACGACTTGCCAGACGCCCACAATTTTGACACAAAGAATCGCCTTACGAAATTAAATATATGATATATATATATATATATATATATATATATATATACTAGTTGAACAAACCGGTTTCACACGTGGAAAAACTTAATAAGCTAAAGAAATTCGGAAAAACCCTTTCTTAGTACTCGTCTAGGACCCAAGGAGAGCACATATGCCAAATTTTAGCTCTGTAGGTCTTATAGATTTGGAGATTTACTGTCCGTAAGAAAACCCCTTCTCCTTTATATATAGTATATATAATATACATAAAGAGACCAAAGAGCCAATGATATTTTTTCTTCATATATTAAAAGATTACTAAACTATTTGTATAATTGGAAATCATGAGGAGTCGTAGGCTCATAAAATATGTGTGCATTTTATAAAATTAATATATATTTATCGTTTAGCTGAAATAGGTATGTGTATGAAGATCAGGGAATCACATTTTAACTAAGCCCTGTCATTACCATGCATACGAAGAAGCTTATTATATCACTATAAAGAGGAATTGGGGATCATGAGTTTGGATACAGTGTAAAGATAGATTAGAGAATTACCCATAAAGTAAGAAAAGTTAAAACGATACTCTTATACAGCTACTGAAGAAGAAAAATGGATTCTAACCAAAACTTGGAACCCAGTTAAAGACAACTCCAGGTACAAATAACAAGAAACTAAATCAAGAAAGGAGCAGAAAATTAGACGCTGTAAAAATGTTTACACATTTCAAAACTCGTATATCCATGAGGAACACATATCTAGGAGCATGAGCTCAGATGCAGCAGGGATAAAAAAAAACAGGGAATCAATACGAGAGGCTGAGAAGCTATGACACGGCCTTGCGAAAAAAATCCCGAATTATTGTGACAAGATCAGAGAACCACGAGGTCCAATAATGCAATAGGATTGAGGGTGACGAAATTAGGGATGAAAAGTAGCAGCTGAACGAATAAGAACACTAGGAGACTATTCAAGGGGTCCAAGAGTCACAAGCTCGAGTATAGCAAAGGGGGAAAAGAGAATCAATGTAAGTGGCCAAGAAGCTTTGACACTGTTTTGAAAAAACTAGAAGTCTCCAATTCTGGTCGAAAACAGCTAAAAGAATGGAAGGAAGAACAGAAGCTGTATAAAAGAAGATCACTGGAAATCACTATTCAAGGGGAATAGAGTAGCACTAGCTCGGGTACAGCAAAGAGAGAAGAACAAGGAATCATTAAAAGAGGCCATGAGGCTTTGGCATTGCTATGTGAAAAAGGAAATCTCCAATTCTGGTCAAATACTGCAACAGTTATGGGAGTGAGGAAATCAGGGAAGAGAATGGAAACTGTAGAAAAGAAGATCGTTGTGGGGCTATTTTCAGGGGTCAGAGGAAAACTAGCAGTGGTATGCCAATGGGAGAAGAATAGGGAATCAAACAAAGATGCATAGACGCTTTGACACTGCTATGCGAAAAAACCTCAGGGAACTCGTTATAACTCCAATTATTGCCGAGCACAACAAAAGGAGAAGTTACCAACTTCTGGAATCAGCTTCCCCGAACTTCTACCTCTGCTGGACCCGAGCTCGTGCCCTTCTGTCCTCCACTGCTAGTTATTTCCAGTGATCTTATTTCGTACAGCTTCTGGTATCAACTATACGAATTAAGATCTTTGGAACAGAAGAGCAGAGCTCGGGTCCAGCAAAGGGAGAGGATTGTGGAATTAAAAACAGAAGCTGAGAAGCTTTCAAATTGCTATGCAAAAGAAGAAAACCCTTATTCTTATCCAACACAGCAAAAGGAATGGGAATGAAGAAATCAGGTGAGATACCGGAAGCTGTAAAATGCTAGAAATTACTCTTCAAGAGGGGGAAGGGGGTAGGTAAGCACGAGTGTAGTCGGGGGACGATAGGGACTCGTACATCAAAAAGTAAAGAACAGAAGATCATTAAGAGAGACCAAGTCGCTTTAACACTGTCAAGCGAAAGAAGAAACCCCCATTTTCGGTTGAGGAAATCAGGGAAGATACCAGAAGCTGTACAAGAGAATAACGCTGGAAATCACTATTCAAAAGGGGACAGAGGAGCACGAGCTGAGGTACACCAAAGGGAGAAAAACAGAGAATCACACTTCTGCGGGATTAAAGAGCGTGCCGGCGGTAATGCCTATAACAATAATAATAACAGGCGCACTCTGGCCGGTGCGATATTTTAAGAGAGACTCGCGAGACGCGATGGAATTGCAGACCTGGTTCTCACGCCTCACCGCCCACACACGCACACACACACTACACACACACGCACACTAACACACGCACACACACATACAGACACACGCACACTCGAGCGGTAATTGTGGGGCCGCACACCCTCGCGCGTGAAAACTGGATCATATTCTATCAACACGAACAGGACCGGAACGAATGAGGCTGTCTGTTTTCTCAAGGTAATCATAAGTTGGTCCGAACATGAGCCGGCTCAGGATCCTTCGTCTCAGTGTTGAGAGGGACTAACAGGATGATGTTGGGTGTAGGCGATGAGGGCTGGGAGGGGTTTTTGGATCGGAATTATTAGTGTCCTGGCGCTAAACATTGTCGATAGTTTAATATTACTGTATATTTATTTAATAACAATGTCTATATTATTAGTAGTATTATTCGAAGACGTAAGACATTACACGTTCTGATCCTAATTCTGGTGGTAGGGGGAAATCATGAGATTGAATACAGCAATATAAAAATGTACTATTGTTTTACTTTATCTCGCCTGTACATATGGTGTATGGAGAAGGTATTGTTTTCGTCACAAATTTTTAATTTGAGTAGTTAGTGGATGTATTCGTTTTAGTGTTTCCGAGTCCAAACCAGTGGTTTTCGGAGTGGCGTCTGTCTGTCCGTATGTATATGGATGTGTAAACAAAGCTAGAGACGACACAGATTTTCATGAAATTTGGCATTTAGGTATAAAACCATGATATCTCCAGGCGTTTTATTCTTTTTTTAATTTTTTGAAAGGATATTTACCCTCATAAAATCTCCATAAAAACATAAAAATCCAAATGTCTCAAAAACGGCTCTAACGATTTTGTTAAAAAATTCGTAGTTTGTGGTACATAAAATGACACCAATCGCATATCTGTAAAAATTCAGGTTCAGAGATTATGGGTATTCAAGTTCAAACGAATCATTTCAAATTTTTCAAATTCACTTAAAATAATAATAATTAATTAAAATATACATAATTTTGCTTAAAAAACTAAATAATCTAGTATTTTTAATTACCGGTCTACGAAAACTGGTTGCGGAGGTAATTTATATTATGTAAAAGCAGACTACTAAACGGTTTTGATAACATTTTGTATGTATTTGTGAGGTAATTAATCGTTAATTTGTTTTATTTTATTATGTACGTATTAGTTGTTTTAAATTACTTCAAGCGAGAAAGTATGTGTAAGTTTCCTAATACCATACATTTTTTCGAATTAATTATACACTAATAGTGTATCGAAATTATAATTGATCATCCAAATAAAGATGACGAATATTCCAAATAAATTATACGCATTAATCTTACCCTTTCAACACCCGAAACGAAACACCCACATCTTTACTTGTGAGAGGATCAGAATGTGCCTTTATATTTTTGCCTCCTCTGATTACGAGCAGGCACATAGCCTATTGAAAGTAGCAGAATACGAACAAAAACGTTTGCAATTCCTCCTTTGTTTAGGTTAGGTTAAAATATTCAAACCTAATAGTAAAAACAATCTGGAACGACACATTATTTTATTGATAGGTAATGAAAAATGTGCAATACACTCGTAATATTTCATGCGTTCACGGTGTATTGGCACAGGACGCGGCTCAAATCCGTGACGATAAATTCCAAAAGTCGTCTACGTCAGTGAGTGAAAATGTAATTAAACTTATATTATTGCATTAGAAATTTATTTATAGCCCCAGCATGATCGTCTCCTTCTTTATATGTCAGTTAAATAGTGAGATATAAATTTATATCCTTCCTATCAGGCGATAATCTCGGTACAGGACGCATTAAACAGAGCATAATTTTATTTGTTACCCGTACGTAATTGGAACTAAACATTTATGGCCTGTAAATTTTACCCTCTCTCTCTCTATTAAATCTGAACAACATTTGGTTATTGATTTTATAAGATGTTATCTCAATGAGAACCAAGTATTACATGACGAAGAAAACCTCTGATATGGTTTCACAGTATTTCTCCTTTTGCTGCTGTATTGCCTGATGTATTGGTTAATGTATATTATATGTATTTTATAGAGATGAGGAATATTTCAAAATGAGGGAGCTCCATTAACTCTCTCTCTTAAGATGATGTGCAATACACTTCAAATAGTTTCTGTGGAAGTTACATTTATTTTTTATTTCTTTTACTTATTGTTTATGTGTTTTCACCGTCCACCCCAGTGACGAAAAAAATAATTTTTATTTTGATTCACAGTATTCATGGGGATAAAAACTATGAAATATAGAAACAGAAAATTATTTAGTTCCTCCCATGAAAATTATGACTTCGATGTTTCAATTTCGTTCTACATAAGTAGAAAAAGAAATATCAAAGTTATAGACAAAATTTTTTACCTGTGCCAAAGTCAAGTTGTCATAGCTCATATTTTACATACAGGGTTTCTAGAACTCTCGGGAGGCATTTTATGGATTCAGTAAATACCTAATAACTAACAACTCTAAATAAATCACATCAAATATTTTCCAATGTTATTTTAATCTGGGTTTTTAAAAACCCACGAGCTCATTCCAGTCGTTTTAATTCAGATTAAAATTAGAATAGTGTAAACTCGCCTACCCTAGGAGAATCAAATCCTACATAATACTGTAGGAAAAATAATACTTTAATACACTAAGATAATATAAATTCCTTCAATGCATCCTAAAACTCATTAACTTTGCCCCAGTAAAGTCTATGGTCAGAGTCTATAGCGTATATAACACGTTATATATTTTAACCATAAATTAACCTCGTTTTTTTCCAACAAACCCATAAAAAAGTGATTAACGAGAGTCTAGCAGATGGTCCAGATTACTAGTCACCCATAACATCATGGGAACAGGAGTTCTCCCACATAAACCAACACCTACCTTGCCAGCTTTTTACGAGCTCCTGTAATAACTTAATTATAACAAGAGTCAATCTGCAAACGCGGTAAACGACCGACTTTTTTATAACATTCTTCTTTGACGCGGCCACTTCGTTATGCTAGTTGTTGTAATTTATTGCTATTCTTTATATACAATACACCTGCACACCGTAGTGAGAGACCACGCATGCGCGCACAAATGTGTGTGTGTGTGTGTGTGTGTGTGTGTGTGTGTGTGTGTGTGTGTGTGTGTGTGTGAGTGTGTGCGTGTGTATGTGTGCATGTGTGTGTGCGCGCGCGCTCGTGACTAAGCCACGGTATCGTCTACCTATCAGACCCACTTAGATCTATGGTTTCATTCATTGGTCAGAGCACTGTTATTACTGACTCGCATGTAGTATTACCCACTCTCTCGTAGCTACACTCTCGCATACGCGCGACCGCGAGTTCGCACTCTAGATCCCACAGAATAGATCATATTATTCGTAGACGATTAAATAGTTCTTGTGTGAATAATACAGTTTTACAAACGAATATTTTGTCCCAAGAATTTTTATTATGTGCCACTGATGACAACTTTTGTATTTTTAACTAAATCTCTCGCAGCAAATATCACCTATAGTAGAATTTCACATTTACGTTTTGTAGAACGTAGAACGTTGGAGGTAGTGAGGGACAAGATGAAGCTTGGGTGTTCATAAATAAAAATAGCGGGTGATAACAGATTTTAAGAGGGTGGCAATGAAAACAATAACAGATAAGCAAGTGATTAATATAAGAAATTATTGTAAATATTGGCTACGAAGAACAATGTTTTTGTAGTTGATTTAAACTTTTTATTTGCTTGTAAAGTATGCGATTGTTAATAGAACCGGTAAATTCAAATACAATTACTTTCTAATAATTAGATTGTGCATTAGTGGATTAATTTTTGAAACTCTATTATAACCCAAATACAGTACTCGTACTTCATCTAGTTTTAAAGTCTGGTGTTGGGGGATTTTTTCATGCTTGAGTTTACTTCCCTCCATCGTTGATTTTCCCTCTACTTTCGAGACCTTACACTCGAGTTTGAACATGTTGCTACTGACTTTGTAGACAGGCGGATACCTTCCATCCTTAGATGCAGCTGTACCTTTTTTTGGTGTTAGCCATGATTTGAAGTGGACATAGTTCGATTATATCGTCGATCAATAGTGTTGCTTTAAACTGTTTATTTATGTTTTCAAAACTTAATACGCTGAAAAGCAAGAATCCTTTAGCTTATGTTTGAGCATTGAATTATTGGTTATTTTCAGCAATTAATGGTTGTCAGCAGTACGCCCTGCAGGGGAATATTGAAACTACGCCCTCTTCGAAATCCCGTATATTGCAATTTCACCATTGCAAAGAGAAGTCTTCTGCACTCAAATAATAAATTATGTTGCTCACCAGGTAAATTTTATTTCATTGCGTCCTTTTTTGGATTCAATCCATAACTGACGTTTTTTTTACTTAAATTCCCAAACCTATAAATAATTCCTTGTCAAAACATATACTGTATCGAACTCAAACAAAAAGAAAATTGGTCTCCGAGTACCAGTATGACCCGCATTTTTTACTTTCTCCTTTCCACCCGCTGTTTCAGAACTCCCGAACCCCATTCGGAACTGATGTAAGACATGCGTAAACGCATCCATAATTACGTTCGGCAGAGATCGGTAATGGGACAGGTGTCACTCAGGGGGACAGCCTCATCAATAAACGTCCGTAAGTCATTTCTCACCTCCACAATGGCCTCTCATCGCGTTAATTACGTCTAATGACTGTATACACAAGCGCAGCCCGGGGGTCGCGGCAGCACTGGAGACGCTCGGTGATTCTGCGTTTATCATTAGAAAAATTGTCTAAAGTGCCGATTTGAATTTTTGCCATGATTTGGGTTATTCGTTATTGTTTGTCTTCGCATAAAACCTTGTAAGGAATTTACATGAACCCTGAGGGTCTCAAGTAATTTTCTTGGGCCTATGGGTAGTTCATCTTCAAACCTGAAGATCTCCTTGGCTCACCAGAAGATCCTCCAGTCCTCCTGGCCCAAGAAAATTACTTGAGACCCTGACAGATTCCAGAAAACTCCTTTAAAAACAGGTAAAGCTGGAGCATAATAATTTTTCACCGTATGTATTTTCCCAGGTCGTTCCCGGCTGCTTTGTTCTCCTTAAGCACGTGAAAGCCAGGTGTTTCAAACTGTCCCTTTCAGCCTAACAGCAGAGACAGAGAAGAAATAGAGGTAATTTTCTAATGACACTGATACTATTATGTATTGCCCCAAACTGTCTGACACCCAGAAGTAAAATAATGGAGAAAAAAAGCATTTGTGGAACCCCTCTATCCCCCGGGCTTAATCTAGGTCCGATACTCCTAGGCATAACATTAGATTCTACATATTTTTATTTATTCTTTGTGTGACAGTACGTGCATAGTTATGCTGTAGTTATCTGGTTAATGCTTGGCTCCAGTAGAACATAGATCTGAAATATCCTCTACTTCCTGTAGCATCTGTTTAATCCTGTCTGAGTATTAACGCTCAACTAATAAATATGCTCTAATTGAATATAAGGAAACAATAAAACTGATCAAATGGAGAGCAAAAATTTATGTTAACACTCTGAACCCTTTTTTATCTAGGTTTATCACTCAGAAAGTCAAACTAGGCAGAGACTCTTCTAGACGAAGAGTTTATTTAATATCAAACAGCTTTTACCATTGGCAAGTATCGAACTCGCGACCGCGGCTCGCTGAGGCCCCAAATTCATTAGCGAGTCTGATTCATGCCCCGGACCCTGGGAACGACCGAGGGCGGTGGACTGATCGTCGGTTTACACTTATCTCTATATTGTTATGCGTCCCTCCCACACGGTCTGTGTAGCCAACCTGTGACTCACAGCTCTTATTGTATCACAAATGTAATTTGCATACGTTTCCTCGTTTCCTCTTTTACTCATCCCTCATTCAAGGAAGGTAGGGAATGTAGTTCTCTGAAATGAAAACCATGGTGGATTTTTTAGTTCAATATAGCGTTTAAGGATATTTTTTTCTTAAAGTTTGTCCCAAAAATTCATTAATAGAAAACTCTGGCGATATTTTTAGCACTGGTACTTAAAATATTAGTTTGAGTCTAGCATTGTGTGGTTGAAGATGCGAAACTAAAAGATGATTATTATTTCTAAACACAGTGATGACCAAATTAAATAATCTATTTTTAGAGAACCCTAAGTCCGACACCCATCAACCCTATACTAGAATATTAGGTTTTGGTAAAAAAACTCGAGGAATAATATTAGTGTTTTGATAAAGCTCTCCTCAAGGGATATAGAGAAAAGGTCTGAACAGCTGATGTTAAGTTGTAGTTCTGAAAGAAAGATAAAAGAGTCTGATGTTTTTTTTAAGAAATTAGGCCATTGTTTTCACCTCAAGTATAATTCAAAACACAAAATTGAGTTTTCTCAATTCTGCAGGCCTAATTTAATGTTATTAAGTCTGTTACAGCTAATCGAGCAACTAAAACAAGGAAATTAAATGAACATTAACTTTTACTCAAAAACTTACTCTTTCCAACGCTGCAACCATCAGTCAGTTTGGAAAACGCGATTGGTAATGCATCCTTTTTAGTTTTATAACATAAGTTTTCGATCATATGATATTTCAATCGTAAGAAAACTATTTACAAATTGTCATAATAGGAGTCAATATAAAATTAAGAGGCCCCTAACATTATAAACCCCTGGCTCTGAATTTAGCTGTGCCCATAGCCAGCTGTTCGATTCTTCTGCAGCGTTCAAGTCTCTTTGCATACTTTAATACTTAATACTTTTACTTGAAATAGTAACCTAACCAAGTAGGTATTTTTGTTGTTAGATAGTAGGTATAACCCGAAAGATAATTAATTAATTACTGTAAGTATGGATTAAAACTAGTAACACTGCATTTTAAATATTAGGCTACTATAACAATGATATTTTAGATAAATGAGAATCGAACGCCAATAAAAAACCATCAACCCTAAAATCACTGAAGATAAAAGAACATTCAAAAGAACCGTTATAATAAAAGTTTTCTTCAGCGATGGGAAGTAAAAAAGATATAAGTGAAAGTCATTACACCAATAAAGTAGTTATAAATTTTTTATATCCGAGAAATCAAAGAATTCCAAGATTCTTCAGTATATAACGTTAAGTAGGTTTATTTATTTGCGTGTATTTACGCTCTATTCCAGATAAGGCCGTCCACGAAACAATCAAGATTGAGGATTCACTGTCTCTTACAAACACACCGACTTTTTCTCTCCAGTGAGTTTTATCAAACGCTCTTTTCACTAGTCGCTCTTCTGATATTTTACCAAGGTAAACTATTTCATATCCATTGCAGATAAAATTAAGGTATTTATGAGATTCTGATCAAAGAAAACTAATTAAATGAGGAGGTTTTTAAATAGTTAACAATGTAAGTAACTCCTTAGTAAAAGTCCATCAATCACTCGATATTTATTCTGTCTTACAATATTTCCATTGAAACATTCAATGTCAATGATGGTTAACAAACTTTACTCACTACCGCAAGACTCAAGCGTTAAGAGCATACCTGTTCCCTCCAGAACTTCAGATTTCCCGAGTGATTCGCGGAATTGTTGAGTAAAACAAGTTCAGTTGGAAAAAAAGTTCCTAGAGAAACAAAGAGGAAACAAGATGAACAGGAAGCCAGTCTATCTAAATAGACAAAACACTTACCAATACAATATTAGATTCTGATTACTGTACTAATTGTCAACCTATACTGGTACTAGCCTGATAGAGAGACATCTAGGGCCATCGCGATACAGTGCAACACCTGTTATTTTCAAATCCTCAGCTTTCCCGGGTGATTCGCGGAGTTTGTTAAGTAAACCCTTACCCCTTACCCCCTCCCAGCTGGAAAAGCCAGGATGATCCACAACTCCTTCCAGGCTCAGACCTGACAGAGAGAGAAAGTTCAATTGAGAATACAAGCTCAGCTGGAAATCAAAGTTCCCAGATAGACAAGGAGGAAACAAGTTTAACAACAAAAATAGCTTCTGAATACCGAACCCATTGAACCTCTGGACTGGTACTATCCACGGCACAGATGAAGAACTATACAGATTGGCAACCTAATGCACTTTTCCGAGCCCGTTTTTATCGGGCGGTGCCAAGTTTGTCAGGTTGTTTTGTCACCCATATTGTATTGGTCTCAATGATGATTTCGTCAATATCAAATTTTTAGGTTCCTAAGAATAGATATAGCAAATAATAACTTTGAAACCCGTGCAATATGGGTGACATAACAGTCCAACAAACTTGACACCGAAAGAAAAACGGGCACGAAAAATGCATTAGACTTCCAAGGTGTGTAGTTCTTCATCTGTGTCTAAGGTCATCGCAATACATGAGCGACACCTGTTCCCTCCAAAACCTCAGCTTTCCCGGATGATTTGCGGATTCACCGCCGCGGGGGCGACGCAGCACCATCGCAATACACGTGCGACATCTGTTCCTTCCAAAACTTCAGCTTTCCCGGGCGATTTGCGGATACACCGCCGCGGGGGCGAAGCAGCACCATCGCAATACACGTGCGACACCTGTTCCTTCCAAAACCTCAGCTTTTCCTGGTGATTTGCGGATCCACCGCCACGGGGGCGACGCAGCACCATCGCAATACACGTGCGACACCTGTTCCCTCCAAAACCTCAGCTTTCCCGGGTGATTTGCGGATCCACCGCCGCGGGGGCGACGCAGCACCATCGCGCGGTAAATCACCCGCCACAATGACCCGAGCCAACGCCATTTGTCATAATTTCCTAATGCATTCGTGTTGGAACGCTCGTAAATAAATTAGCCCGGATAATTAGTTGTCGGAGTGCAGAAGAGTTTGTTTAAAGCCGCGGCCGCCAGAGGACTGGTAATTGGAAAGAGCGGCTAGCGGCTAGGGGTGCTTTTGGCCCGACACTTTATCGCCTCTCGGAGAGATAAATACGTCACGGCGACCAAGACCGAAATGTATTCCAATTATTATTTTCTCATCGTATTTCCTGTCCCGTTATTCTGCTGTATGAGCTGGAGGTTTCTTTTCGAAACGTGACCGGACTGTGTGGTGTTTTGGGTGTTTATGGGTTTGGGTTTTCGTTGAGGTTTGGAGAGGTTTTTAGAATGACTCTGATTACTTGGCGTTTATTTGAAGTTAAAGTAAAGTTCTAAGCAATCCAGTTTTATTTTCTTACATAAAAGAACTTGGTATATTGGTGTTTAAAAAATATCTTTTGTCGTACAGTTTTAATTAATTTTATGTATTAATAATAGAGCTGACAAATATATACTATAACAACATGATTATAGTCAATTTATGATTCACAATTTGGATGGCTGAATGATGAAAAACATATGAAATAGGTCTATACAACCCAATCAAAATATACCTATCAAAACTGTCAGAGGTGAATCTATATTTTGCTTTTCAGAAGTAATCAACAAGAAAACATTATAAACATTAAACATTTTGTAGTATCTAATATCAAAATATTTCCTAGTATCGTATGATGTATTGGGTTGGATAGGAAAATCAGGAGGCTCACTTACATAGTTAGAAATTGCAGAACAGAACAAAAAGAAATACAAAACAAATTTTTTGAGCTACTGGCACCTTCTACACGAGCATTTCATTTACTAACATAAGAGAAGATCCAACACCCTGATATCTGAAAATTCAGGCCTGCTGTGAGACTTTTACCAAAATGTCATACACTTTTCTCAGACGATTACTGTTAGTCTAACCCATGCACAACCAGAGTAGGCATCTCCCATCTCCCCTCTCCCCTAGACCCTAGATTTAAGAGTTGACCAGAATGCGAAATTCCCCGTAACCCTAGATCCTATACAGGTCTGAAAGTGACATCCCCCAGTGACCCTAGACTGTATACTGTAGACATTTACCCAGAGTGCGAGAGACTACAAACAAGACTGTAAACAGGTGATCAGAACGCGACAACCCCAGCGACTCTATACACTCTAGACTCTAAATCTCTGCAACATATCCCAGCAACCCAAGACCCTATACTGTAGACAGGTACCCAGAGTGCGACATTTCCCAGCGACACTACACACAATACTCTAAAAAGGTGACCAGAATGCGACATCCCCAGCGACCCTATACACTCTAGATTCTCTAGACTCTAGAACTGTGTGACATCACCCATCAACCCTATACTCTAGACTCTAAGCCTGTGCGACATCTCCCAGCGACCCCAGACCCTAGACTCCAGTCAGGTCGGATCGTGCCATCCATTCCGTGACCCATATCGGAGTGGCCGCTCATTATTTGATTATTTCGACACTCGCGCAGCGCCTGGTCGTGAGAGTGAGAACTGCGCATGCGCTGATGACAGACCGCGCCGCGCCGCCCGCGCTGTCATCACCGACACACCGACCTGCGACCTCTTATTAAATTTGGACTTTTGTATTTCTCTCGCCGTTTCGCATCACACCTGCGACCTGAGCGCGAGCGTCCACGGTGTGTGTGTGTGTGTGTGTGTGTGTGTGTGTGTGTGTGTGTGTGTGTGTGTGTGTGTGTGTGAGAGAGAGAGAGAGAGATGCGATGTGAGTGTGGGTGTGGGAATAGCGAGGTGATACCTTGTTATGTACTGTGATTCATGCATCGCGTTCCATATTGTGTCTTATATGAAGTGGCTAGTTTTTTATTTGCTCATGATAGTCAGAATGAAACTTACTGTGGTCATTCGTATCAGTAATTGTGTTTTATTTAAGATATATTCCCCCAAATTAGTGACGAAATGTATAAACATTGTGGAGCTAGATAGCCTTTAACTGGAGTATTGGGGCTTAGCCGAGCGTGGAAAGCACTATAGAGCCCTAGAATGGAACTTTAGTGACAAGAAGTGAACGATACTTTTCATCAGGATGCATTGAGTCCCTATGCCTATTAAAATATGTTCTTATTTCACCCATATAGGGATTGTTCATAATTGAATTCCCCATGGTGGAATACAGTTTAATTTATAGTTGAAGTCAGCTAGAGTTTGAACAAGATTTATTAGGGACTTCAAAAGGTATTGTTTCGAACAGGAAATATCAGCTGATCATTATTTGTCAGTAGGCAATTGAGGATTTTCGTAGATCTCAGCTGTATCCTAAGATATTTTCGAATATAAATATTGAAAAGTATACTTTCTTCCGTTGCTTTCCATAAATATATTTGTATTTATTAGTTGTCCTATAGTTTCGACCTCTCAATTAATAAACTTATAAGATGGACGTAGGGGAGGCAGGTTTGCACATTTTAAATTTTAAATTTTGTTATAACCCATTGGAGAAAGTAATGTTGGAAGGCTAGGTATAAATAGCTACAAGTTTAAAACCCCTTTAGGGGATTTGATTCGACGACTGTTTTAGGAAGTAATATACTTGTTTGAATCGAAGAGTAACGTTGTAATCTAATAAGTATTTTTTAGCAAAGAGCTGCCTTAAAGGTGGGAAAACAAAATATTATGAAAATAACAGGATACAAATTTATGGCTATGTTGTCATGCATTAGAGGACGAGGCCACTCACAAGGTAATATATATACAACTTAGAATATTTAAATTTCACATATTAAGTAAACTAGACAACAAGCTTAACACAAACGTTGAACGTAAGTAAACGGTCGGATGTCGAACAAAGGTATAACGAGTCGCTTAGTGCGGCGAGGGAGTGTAGTGTGGTGCAGCATGGCAGTGGAGTCGTATTACGTGTAAGCAGTGTAATGGAGGCTGTAATGAGTGTTGAGCCGTTGTAATCAGACGAACCTCCGCGTCATCGCCTCGTTAGTAGTGGGATCATCACATTGTAACGTCACGTCCAGTGACTCCGCTCTGATGATCCGCATTGTTTGGATTTGTAGCTACTTGTAAGTGACTCTTGGTTAAAGTAAAAGGCAATTTCTTGCCGGGGGTGTTTTCAATAAATGTGTATGAAATATAATTAGTGCTATGGGATAATACATACACGTGTTGTTGAGACGCTCCGGAACGATTTTATTACTTTTACTATTTATGATAGAAAAACTAATGTTAAAAATAGTTACTTTATGTAAATTACTAACTTTTTAATCTTCTATATCCTCGGAGATACAGACAACTAGAATTTGGATTAAAATCTTAAATTAAGTAAGTCATTGCAATAAAGACACATAGTCATTAACAATCAACCATACGAGACAAAAAATATTAAAATTTTAACTGTTTTTACTAATAACCCTTAAATTTTTATTTGTTTTTAATTTTTTCATTTTCATTTTTCAATTTTTAATTTTTTTGTTTTTTTTTAAATGATCTTAAAAATAACATTAAATACAGTTTTCTAAATAAATAAAATCAAGTTTAACTTCAATAATTTTAAATGTTTATTGAAATTTTATACTTTACTTTATATTTTAAATTGAAAAAAGATTATTAAATATCTGTAACGTCGACGTAAGACAGGAAGGAGGATTCACATAACCCGACGAGACGCTGCCCCCATCCTGATGTGCGATGAGAAATCGTGATGCTTCGGATTGAATTTCAATGTCTTATCCATGTTTTATATTCCAAAAATGCTACCTACGTTCACATTCCAACTATAGAGCACTGCCACAGAGATATTTCAGCAACATTATAGCATTTCTTTGATTTACCTTTCCACCGTTTATACATTATTCATTTCAGATTCAGGAATCCTCCTGACCAACATTTTACGTCGGTTAGTTGTTTACTAACAGGCAAGAAAAGGTTTATTGAAGCGACTGTGTTAATATTAAAGCTATTAAAATAGGTCATAATCAATGATTTGCTTACATAATGTGCATAGCCTGTTGTATTTAAATTATTGTATTTATATACGTTGTTGTCAGTGTAAAATACCAAACACTCAATAAAGAAGCATGTATTCCTTCTAAACAATGTTTTATGTATGAACCACTTCGTACACACACATATTTAATCTTTCCTAAGTAAAAATATTAGAACTTAACAGTTCTAAAATAAATGTTCAAGCAATATTTTATGGCACTATTAAATGTACATATCATGAACTTGTCCAACAATGCAATTCAGCTTACAGTACTTAGTGCGGTGTACTCAGTACGTTTTAAACAATCACACACATTTGCATTGTATCCTAAATTGTCCCAACGACGTTTAAATTGAATAAATAGGATATAGGCTATTCAATTATATTCACACCTTCGGAAGAATTAATCTCAGCTTTTGTATTACGGAATTGTTTGTTCATGAACAACACCGCCTCCAGGACACTACACTGCGGCACACCTATAGCTATTGCTCACTTTGCAGCCACGTCGAGTCGACTTTGCTGTAAAATCAGCGGATAAAAATGACCCGAAGACCTCCCACATGGTGTGATGTATCGCACCATTAGGGGGCTTCTTGTACATGGCAGCTGTGATACGGGGAGTACATGTACTTTGTCCGGCCCCGTGTAACAGATAGCGGTTGGACCGGCGACGGATGGTACTCACTGTACACTGTACTGGTACTACACACTGTACTGGTAGTGGACACTCTACTGGCAGTGTACACTGTACTGGTACTATGCACTTTCCTGGTAGTGTACACTATATACTGATACTGTATACTGTACTGGTACTGTGATAAGGAGAGTACATGTACTTTGTCCGGCCCCGTGGAACAGATAGCGGTTGGACCGGCGACGGATGGTACTCACTGTACACTGTACTGGTACTACACACTGTACTGGTAATGGACACTCTACTGGCAGTGTACACTGTACTGGTACTGTGCACTTTACTGGTACTGTACACTGTATACTGTACTGGTACTGTGATACGGGGAGTACATGTACTTTGTCCGGCCCCGTGGAACAGATAGCGGTTGGACCGGCGACGGATGGTACTCACTGTACACTGTACTGGTACTACACACTGTACTGGTAATGGACACTCTACTGGCAGTGTACACTGTACTGGTACTGTGCACTTTACTGGTACTGTACACTGTATACTGTACTGGTACTGTGATACGGGGAGTACATGTACTTTGTCCGGCCCCGTATAACAGATAGCGGTTGGACCGGCGACGGATGTTACTCACTATACACTGTACTGGTGCTGTGCACAGTACTGGTATTGCCCACTGTATACTGATACTGTACACTGTACTGGTACTGTGCACTGTGCTGGTAGCGTACACTGTATCTGATTCTGTACACTGTACTGGTATAAAGTGATACGGGGGAGTATATGTACTATGTCCAGGATCCGTGAACCAATAGCGGTTAGGACGACGACGGATGGTCCTCAGTGTACACTGTACTGGTACTACACACTGTACTGGTAGTGGACACTCTACTGGCAGTGTTTACTGTACTGGTACTGTGCACTTTACTGGTAGTGTACACTGTATACTGATTCTGTATACTGTACTGGTACCGTGGTAAGGAGAGTACATGTACTTTGTCCGGCCCCGTGGAACAGATAGCGGTTGGACCGGCGACGGATGGTACTCACTGTACACTGTACTGGTACACACTGTACTGGTAGTGGACACTCTACTGGCAGTGTACACTGTACTGGTACTGTGCACTTTACTGGTAGTGTACAATGTATGCTGGTACTGGTACTGTGATACGGGGAGTACATGTACTTTGTCCGGCCCCGTGGAACAGATAGCGGTTGGACCGGCGACGGATGTTACTCACTATACACTGTACTGGTGCTGTGCACAGTACTGGTACTACACTCTAAGCATTTGTGGCTCAGTTGGCAGCGCATTGATCTACCAACTCGATGAGCTGAGTTCGAATCCTCATAGCGCCAATACTGTACTGTACTGGTACCGTGATACAAGGAAGTAAATTTACTTTTTTCGCGGTCCGAGAAATAGATAATAGCTGAACCGGTGAGGTATCGTACCACTGTGCATGTAATGTGCTCCCCACAAAAATCACACTGTACACACTTATGACTCCCCAAGTAAAAAAACCACAGTATAAACCCATACAATACTTCCTCCATACACAACAACAGACACTCCTATGACTCCTTCCATAGACTACAACATACACACCATGACACGTAGTTTGACCGTTGAGGGTTGTTACAAACTGTGTATTTTACGGTACTCCCTATGTATCACCCCATACACACCCATGACTGTCTTCTACACACCACACCATACTCACCCATGACTGTCTTCTACACACCACACCATACACACCATGACTGTCTTCTACACACCTCACCATACACACCCATGACTGTCTTCTACACACCACACCATACACACCTATGACTGTCTTCTACACACCACACCATACTCACCCATGACTGTCTTCTACACACCACACCATACACACCATGACTGTCTTCTACACACCTCACCATACACACCCATGACTGTCTTCTACACACCACACCATACACACCTATGACTGTCTTCTACACACCACACCGTACACACCATGACACGTGGTTTGAACGGTGAGGGTTGGTACACACTGTGTACTGTCCTGTACTCCTCCATGTAACACCCTTTACACACCCAAGACTGTCTCTACACACCACACCATACACATCCATGATCCCCCCCACATTAACCACATGTCACACCCATGAGTGTCTTCTACATACCACACCATACACATCCCTGATTCCCCCCATAAAGCACACCATAACCATAAATAACCATAACTCCCCATAAACAATACACACCATGACTGTCTTCTGCACACCACACCATACACACCCATGACTCCACCCGTAAACCACACCATATCCCATAACTCCCCATACACACCATGACGTCACTCCAGTCTGTTCCCAGCGTCGCTATCAGATCAGATCTCGCTCACATCGCGAGCTAGCCTCATTGTGCCTAATTATAGCCTGGGTGGCTGGGTGGCCACGCTCGCTGTATTTGGATCACCTCTCTTGATCTTATCGCCCCTCCATTCATCTTCGCTTGACCTCTCACCTCTCTTGTACCTCTTCATTTTATTATGTATCGAACATTTTAAACCTCTAAACTGCCCCGCGTTCGACTTTCCATTCACAGAATGTCTCGTTCGTCTTCCTTTGTGGGAACATTGCAGTTGTGGTTAGTAATTTGGATGTAAATGAATTTTCTCTGGTTTAGGAATGTAACACGTGGCATTTTAGTTTCTTTTCATCTTATTTATTTGTCACATATTGTGATTTATATTAAGTTATATTTCACGATTCTTGAGGTTTGGGCTGAAGTTTTTATATATGTAGTTTTAATCAAGTTTCGAACAAGTTATAATCTGCAGACTCTTAAAATAATCTGTTTTTGAAAAGGAAATTTCATTGCAAATTTATCAATTTTAGTCTTCATCAGACTACATAGATTCTCTCTTGTCATTACAACTTGTGCTGTAGTTGATTTATTGCAATTAATTGATTTCCAGGCACAATTGTTAAATTTAAGATTTTCAATATAGATCTTGAGGTAATATACGGTATGTAAAAAAATACTTTCTGACATGACTCTTCTTTATTATCAAAATTTATACTTAAAAAAAACCAAAGAAAAACCCTGTAAAAGAAACATATCTGTTACTATTTGATTTTTAATTTTAATTCAAAATTTATAAGTTTATAGCGTCAGATTTTTTTAATTTATATTAGCAAAAATTTAAGTTCTTTGAAAAGATTTACATTATTTTAAAATTTTATTTAATTGGCAAGGCAAGGTTTTATTAATTATTTAACGCTTCTAAACTTTATAAAAATTAATTTACTTACCCAACATTTTGGGGTTTTCACAAAATAAAACACTACTGTATTAATTGTGAACTAACGCAAAAGTCAGACTAATAAATTAGACCGGAACAGTGGCGGGCACGGCTTATATAGTTCGGTGTCGGATTCTGGATCTTTCTACCGAAAGAGTGATCTGATTGGCTGCCGCCCCCTTGCCTTGTCATTACAACAGATCCCTACATGTTTAGTTGACTCTACAGGTTTTTTTTAAAAGCCCAAATATGAAATATGGTACAAACTCGATATTTAATATTTAAGAAGGAAGTAAGGAGTTTACCAGAAGGTATAGTTTTCGAGTGCCTAGAAAGTTATATTGTAACAGAATCATCAGTCACGAAGTTTATTAAATTAAAGTACTAAAATATTCAAGGGTCGATGTATTATTTGGGGCAAATTTATCCTATTACTTAAAATGAGCAATTATTGTATATTTTTTAAATCCTATGTCGAAAACGTCTCTAACGAATTTAATAAAATTTTGCACGTAGGTGTAGTCTTTATTTTAAAGTTCACTTACATGGTTGAATTTTCTGTATAAATGCAACAATTTTAAGAATAAATATTAAAATTTAAACGTTGAAAATGTTTAACGGCAAGAAACATACTAGTGAAAATTTACTACGGCAAGAAATATATGAAACTTCCTTTAAATTCTTTTTCAAATACCAGACATTTCAAATATAACCTTTTTATGACTGAAATCGCATCACATTTCAAAGAAGGTGATCCGATATAAAAACAGGCCGGCGCGCCTGCGCACTTACCGAGCCCGACAATGCGCAGGGTCGATGTGAGTTTATGTACGACGCCGCGCCGAGTTATTGCTGCGACCACGCAGTAAACTGCGCATCGCAGGGCAATTTGCGACGTCCGTCAGCGCAGGCTGATCCGTCACTGCGCAGGCGCGGGGGTGACAGGTGTGACGTCACCGATCGGCTACAATAGGGACGGAGGAGTGTGTGGCTTATTGCAATTAATTGTGAGTGAGTGCACTGCTTTCGAAATCAGCGTTGGATTTGTGTTGTAGAGACAATCAACAATATGAGTTTAAATGTAATGTAAAGGGAGGATTTTCACTTTGACATTTTGAGCTGAAAACTCATAAATATTTAATTTTTTTCATCTTAAATGGAAACACCTCACTACAATCTATGAAAAACATTCACGATATATAAAAGCAAAGACTCCCATAGAGCTAGACGCAAGTTTAACAAAGAGGGTAATACTCTTATTACTGGAAATAGTACTTATAAGATTACAATAAATGTTTTCATATTGCTTTTTGTATGGTGTGACTCAACATTCTGGGGGGTATTGCAGTTCAAATTTCATATTTTTATTGGAGACGGTAAGAAAGTGTTGACAATTTACCACAATTATAAGTTTTAACAGACGATTTGGGGATAAGGTTAATCTTTTAGCTACCCGCATATACGAATAATAATAATAATGAAGTTAAAGATACATATTTGACTTAAAATAAAATAGTTAAAAATTGCTCGGATGCATTTTATTTCTTAAGAAATTTAAAATGCTAGATGGTGTAAATCGTTTGTCGGACAATTTACTCCAATTGATGTAACATGAACTCGAGTTCATAATAACACGCAACCGATTATTACGAACGTTTTTATTTACTTTCTTGTAAGAATATACCCTTCAATGCAGGACTTCTCACCCTTTATGTAAGTAATAAAAACCATGCTCAGATATATTTTGAATTTTTTATCCAAAGTTTTAAAACAAAATTTCCAATTAAAACTATGAAATTACAGCTGTATTTTTAAAATTTTCCTTCCATAAAATGGTTATATTAAATTGTTTTTTTAAATCGACCAACTTTTTGAAGACATTATTCATGACTATTTTGCCGTATTAGGCAATTTTTTCAAACAGTGCTTTTTATTTTCTGTGATAAAATAATCTCTTTTTACCATGATTATAATATGCAGAGAAATAAATCTACAACTCATTTCAAGCAATTATGAGTCCATCCGAAGCGTTCCCACCTTTCGTTTTCACTCTCGAGCCCGCTAATTACATGCACAAACACTCTGGATTCGCGAGGAATATTTCATAAACGCGCCTAATTGACAGTCATAACCGCCCGAGACTACGGATAATTTAACAGCGCGGGATTTAACAGCTCAGAATTTAACAGCGTAAAATTTAACAGCCGCGGCCCGCGTATATCAGACGGTCAGGCCGCGATCGGACGATGTATTAATTACTGTCGAACGCGGCGCGTCGTACCCCCCCCCCCCCCGGCTGGTAATTGACTGGTCCCTCCCCTCCAAGCAAGGGGGGGGGGGTGGAAATTGGGCGTCAAGTGTTTGACGGTGTGGTGAATTCCATATGTATCTGTATCTCCATATGTATCTCTGAAGTCGTCAGGTAATGTTTTTATCGTGGTATATTATTGCCCTAAATTTATTTAACAAGATGAGTGTGTCTGGGAAATTACTTATATTATTTCACTAGTTAATAAGTAGTTGTTTATTAATGGGTTAAGTAGTTGTGTATTGGGGTTTTTCTTAGGGAAGTTTTGGGACCTTATGACTTGGGAGCAACCTACTGCTTGTGACCACCTTCCTGCGGAGTCCTGGCTTGGGTTCGAATTCCCCAGCAACTTCGAGGCACGGTGCCTGCCCTTCCTCGGAAACTGGAATTTGCTATCAACGCTCTCAAACACCAGATAGGACATTTACTATTCATTACTTATTTGTATTAAAATTGTGTGTTAGGCATAATAAGCCTAGTCCAGGAATATGTGGGATTATTAATGAGAACTTTCAAGAAGATCTATGATTGATATTGGACTTAAGAATTTTCTTTATGTCTTTAAGTGTGTGTATAGTTATAATGTGTTTCATGTTTAAGAGATTATTGAATTAGTGTCGGCCGACAATATTTAGGATCAAAGTATTAAATAATGTTTGGTATAAATATTTAATATTATTATACTGATATTCACTTGGAATTTTTCAAGAAGAAAAAAAACTAAAAATGTTTTATATAATCAACAGTTGATTAAATATTATCTTTGCCAGATAACTGATATATTTTCTTTTCATTGAGCCCTTATCTTAGATTCTTTTGAATTTTTTTTTAGATTAGATTATTTTGAATACTACAATAATACTTTGAAATAATTCTGAATTTATCACTCTTGATAATAGTCTGATAATAATTAGGGAAATAGTGAGTGACAACCCTATCAAATAAATAATCTTGAATTCTTTTAATAATTTTTGAATGAGATTCCAGCTTTTGAAAATGAAATGGTTAATATTGTAAGTTTGTTTGGCTATTAAGGGAGTATTATTCTAATTGGGGATTATTTGACCTCTGCCATTTTCTCCTATTTCTCTTCATGCCACCTCTTATCCTAGTTGAACCACTCCAGACTGAGCTACCCAGGGTTCAAGTGTCACAAATGGCACTTATAAGATGCCAGGGGGGGGTTTACAACTGTGTCATTTATTGGGTAGCCTACCGAGATTATGAAAATAATGAAAGTAGATATTAGGGGGGTTTATATTTCTTCTGGTATATTTACCATATCATTAATTCGAAAACATAATTAATATTCTGACCCAATACCATATTCTCTTATACAACTTAATTGAAAATAAGGGATTAAATTTAAATTATTACATGAGGAATATCATAACGAATCATTTTAATTGAGCTAATAGATTCTACCTTTACTGTAAAAATGTTTATACCCCTGTATGAATTTTTCAATTCAGAGCCTATATACAGAATATTTTTGCCAAGGTTTAGAAGTATCGTGGTAAAACACCTATCGGTTTACAATAACGTTGTTATTCTAAATACTGTATATTTACGAAAATCAAGAAGAGTACTTGTAAAAATGAAGTTCTTTAAAACCTTACTTCCAAAACCATTTGTATAAGTGGTGCCATCCTTTCAAGAGCGTTGCCGGTCATCAGAAGATTTAAAAGACTGTACCCATTTGTGCCCGTTTCCATATGTAAATCAGTAGATGCAGCGGGTCACCCTTGACCCTGTACAGGGGACAAATCGCAAGTGATTCAGCGATATTGTCGCGCGACTCGCGGGTGATTAAGCGATATTGTCGCGCGACATTACCGCGACAACACAAGCATTGCGAGGTGGTCCCAGTGAATCACGTAGATTAATTACTTAGCAGTAGGTCAGTTCTGTACTCACGCCCAGATGTACCTGTGTGATGGGAAATTTATTTATCTGAATTAGTTTGGGGAAAAGTGTAGGTACTTACTGAGGGGAAGTTATTGGTTATGCAGTAAGTTGCTTGGAGCGATTTTTTTGGAATTTAGGAAAAATGGAGAACTGAGTGAACGTATTAAAATCATTTTCTAATTTGCCTCGATTTTTATTCAGTACAAAACCAATGAAGACATTCTGAACAAAAAATTCCTATGTAAACAAACTTTACTTTTGCAATATTGAAAAGAAATTTATCAGGTAGGGCAATATTGTGGCAGTATGAAAATATTATTTTAGTTCCCAAATCCTCTGCCAGAGCGTTAGGTTGATTAAATGACAAAGTGTCAAGCATAGACTGTTTTTTTGTAGCTTCATTACAGTAGTCTATTGGCAAAAGTCAGTAAAGAAAATTCCAGGTTCAAATATAACAAATGGTGAGATGTATTTTTAAGTCTGTGGTAGTCACAACTGTCCGTGACTAACCTTCCATGAACTGACTTTTTCATATAAATTTTTTTTATTTAATTAAAATATGACCTCAGATAAATTTTTATTAATGTTATAACAACATTGGTTTATAAAACATATTTATAAACTATTTACAAAAATATAATTGATTTAAAAACTAGTAAAATATTAAAACAATTTTCGTCTAACACTGAAGCATTATTCATAAAATATTGAAATAATATTTGTAGAATATTAAATTAATCCTGAAATATTGAATTCATTGATAGTAAAGACTGTTTTAAAATTTTCCTTTTCCAAAACCGACGTAAGGGATAATATATGCGTTGCGCACATCTATAATACATTTGTTGGATATCTGTGTGTGTTGGAAATAATAGTAGGATAGTTGAAACAATAGAATAAATTAACATATTTCTTGAGTGTGTAAAAAGTTTATTTATGGAAAATTCTACTTTTATGTATTTTGCTTTATTTAGTTTTTTTATGCTCACTGTCAGAATGGCGTCATTTTCATGTTTTTAATTTTAAAGAAACAACCAAACTATTGAATAAAATGCATGCAAATTAAAAAAAAAACCTATAAGCCAATTGTCTCTGATCTTTATCATTCAATATTTCATTTATATTATCAAGCAGAGAAAACTTGTTTTGTCAAATTATCCCAAAACGATGCAGATACTGAAATATCTTCTTCCTATGGATAACGCAATGTCAATAGATATGATTATTTTAGAATTTCTCGTAACAAAACAATCCACCATTCAAATAAAATATGCATAAACCAAAATAAATCTTAATTAACCTCCCACAGCTCGATCGGTCCCATTCAACCCATTCTGAATTCAAAAATATTCCTCGGGATGTTCAGACGACTAAAATATACATAGTTATAGCAGTATGGATTATAATTCCGATCACACCTGTCGAGGGGGGGGAGGGAGGGGGGACCACCAGATGTGACCGCTGCCTCGGCCGGGCAATAAACCAAAGTTGACACCCTTAATATCGTATATTTAATTTGAAGCGATCGCGGCCGTGATGTATGCGCCTGTAAAGCATCGCGCGCGTTATTGAAATTGGATTTGGATTATGTGGGGCGACTGTGGGAATCCCGAGTCGTCTTTTTACCCGCCAACGCACCGGGTGACCTATCGGCTGGCTGGCCATTGCTTACCTGTTGTGTGAGTCAATTATGTTTTTTTGTCTACGTTGCCTCGGAGACACTTTGTTGATGAAGAGTCGAAGTGTATATTTAGAAGTTTTAATCAAAAGGAGTATTCTAGGAATTAGCTCGTGATCTTTCGCACCACAGTCCAAGACGTCGACCATTTTTTGAGCGAGGGATTAATAGTTTTCAATAGTTTTTTTCTAGGCGACATCGAGTCTTGTTTTTACTAATCTGTGACGTCAAATGTCCGCATAAATCAAAATCAAACTATAAATATCAGTTTTTTAATAGATTCAGTGGATAAATATAACACATAGTTTCATTTTAAAAAAATATTACACTAATGTGTATGCACAATAGTGACTAGTATATTTTCATTGATGAAGTACATTACAGATGTTGCAAATAAGAGCTTAAGTAATTTGTTGACATTAAATAACTCAAATTGCCGCTTTAAAATTTAAAATATTTACTACGTGTCTAAGGACTGTATTGAATATTTTAAATCATAAATATACAAAAGTACAGAGAGCTTAAAATAACAACCACCACTATTGGCCACTCTACTGATTTTGTTTTAAGCCTCCTTGAATTTAATTGTCATGCTATTCTTCAATGTAGTTTTTGATGAAAATAATACTAAAGTAACTTCAACACACCTTAAGAAATCAAAAAAGAATCCATTCTTACTGCTTCCCAAAAAAAAGAAGAAGACGTCATTGGTTATACGTCGCGCGGTCCACTTGAACACAACTATTAACTTCATGGTAAGGATTATCCTTTTGAATAACCAACTACTTATACTACCTGTAGAGCAAAATTTAATTATATTCCAATATTTAACCGTGAAAATTTGCCGCCTCACGCCGCGCTTGGATGCGGCCTCGCTTGGTTTGCCCGGTACACCAGCAATAACCACGCATCACCACAACAATAGGCAGAGTCGCAGCGTTCTAGTGACATCGCATTCCAGCGGTGACCCTGGGAGCTGACGCCGACGGTCAATGATATCTAAACTGCCCAGTGATAAGAGAAGCAGCCTCCGTGGAGGAGTAGATTCCACTGTAGGGCTGTAGCGAGCAGGGTTTAATGTGGGAATGGAAGGGTATCTGGTGGGAACCCACTTTGCGATGAGGTTATCAGGGTAGGACTATGGACGCGAATTGCCGATAGATTTTCTATTCGACTTTGTATTGTTTGTGGGATTATAAAAGATAGTTTGGGGAGTACCTTAAAATATTTATGCTAATTTGGCTCTCTGACGAATTCATAAAGTAAGATTGCAATTACATTGTCAATTTGGGTATGGAAGTATAAAGTATTTAACTTTCTATTGGAAAATTGTTTTATGGTTAATAGAACGTTGAAAATGTGATTTTTGTTAAATGCTTGATAACAACTTGTGAATAAATTATTTCTATGAATTTAACTTTTGGATTGTTAAACGGGTATCGTTGTTGTTGCTGTGATATTTTTCAATCACATTAGTCAATTTTACAAAAAAAAAGTAGTAACCTCAACGTTATAATATTATTTTCTCAATATCCAAAAATCACTTGACCTGGGTTCCTATTATACGTTTTGAACTGTGTTAGCAAGTATCATCGGCATTTGGGTCGTGTTACTCTTGTCGCATATTAACTTTTAATATTGTAGTTAAAATTAACTTAACAATTTGTTAAGAAGATGCAATTTATCATAGAACTCATCGGTACAGAAAAGTTTGAATAATCACTAACAGAATAAATGATGTAACCCTGATGACTTATCAAGGTGTCCGGATCATCCCCGGGTAACGCACCCTGACGACGTACCCAGATACCCAGATCACCGAGTAACGCACCCTGATGACGGACCCAGGTACCCAGATCTCCCAGTAACGCACCCTGATGATGGACCCAGATACCCAGATCTCCCAGTAACGCACCCTGATGACGGACCCAGATACCCAGATCACCCAGTAACGCACCCTGATGACGGACCCAGATACCCAGATCACCCAATAACGCACCCTGATGACGGACCCAGATACCCAGATCACCCAGTAATGCACCCTGATGACGGACCCAGATACCCAGATCTCCCAGTAACGCACCCTGATGACGGACCCAGATACCCAGACCACCCAGTAACGCACCCTGATGACGGACCAAGATACCCAGGCCACCCAGTAATGCACCCTGATGACGGACCCAGAAACCCAGATCACCCGGTAACACATCTTGATGACGTATCCAGATACCCAGATTACCTTGTAACGCACCCTGATGATGTATACAGTTACCCAGATCACCAAGTTACACACCCTGATGACGTATCCAGAACCCAGGTCACCCGGTAACGCACCCTGATGACGTGTCGAGATACCCAGATCACCCAGTAACGCACCCTGATGACGGACCCAGATACCCAGGCCACCCAGTAATGCACCCTGATGACGGACCCAGAAACCCAGATCACCCGGTAACACACTCTGATGACGTATCCAGATACCCAGATTACCTTGTAACGCACCCTGTTGACGTATCCAGATACCCAGATCTCCCGGCAACGCACCCTGATGACGTACCCAGATCACCCGGTAACGCACCCTGATGACGTACCCAGATCACCCGGTAACGCACCCTGATGACGTGCCCAGATCACCCGGTAACGCTCCCTGATGACAGCACGGCCAGCCGCCGCCCTGTCTACATTAGCGGCGCCTGGGGCGCTCTCTGATGATGTATCCAGACACCCAGATCACCCGGTAACGCACCCTGATGACGTACCCAGATCACCCGGTAACGCACCCTGATGACGTACCCAGATCACCCGGTAACACACTCTGATGACGTATCCAGATACCCAGATTACCTTGTAACACACTCTGATGACGTATCCAGATACCCAGATTACCTTGTAACGCACCCTGATGACGTATCCAGATACCCAGATCTCCCGGCAACGCACCCTGATGACGTACCCAGATCACCCGGTAACGCACCCTGATGACGTACCCAGATCACCCGGTAACGCACCCTGATGACGTGCCCAGATCACGCGGTAACGCACCCTGATGACGTGCCTAGATCACTAAGTAACACACCCTGATGACGTACCCACATCACCCGGTAACGCACCCTGATGACTTGCCCAGATCACCCGGTAACGCACCCTGATGACGTGCCTAGATCACCAAGTAACACACCCTGATGACGTGCCTAGATCACTAAGTAACACACCCTGATGACGTACCCACATCACCCGGTAACGCACCCTGATGACTTGCCCAGATCACCCGGTAACGCACCCTGATGACGTGCCTAGATCACCAAGTAACACACCCTGATGACGTGCCCAGATCACCCGGTAACGCACCCTGATGACGTGCCCAGATCACCCAGTAACGCACCCTGATGACGTGCCCAGATCTCCCGGCAACGCACCCTGATGATGTACCCAGATCACCAGGTAACGCACCCTGATGACGTACCCAGGTCACCCGGTAACGCACCCTGATGACGTGCCCAGATCTCCCGGCAACGCACCCTGATGACGTACCCAGATCACCCGGTAACGCACCCTGATGACGTACCCAGATCACCCGGTAACGCACCCTGATGACGTGCCCAGATCACCCGGTAACGCACCCTGATGACGTGCCTAGATCACTAAGTAACACTCCCTGATGACGTACCCAGATCACCCGGTAACGCACCCTGATGACGTGCCCAGATCACCCGGTTACGCACGCTGATGACGTGCCCAGATCACCCAGTAACGCACCCTGATGACGTGCCCAGATCACCCGGTAACGCACCCTGATGACGTACCCAGATCACCCGGTAACGCACCCTGATGACGTGCCCAGATCACCCGGTAACGCACCCTGATGACGTGCCCAGATCACCCGGTAACGCACCCTGATGACGTGCCCAGATCACCCGGTAACGCACCCTGATGACGTACCCAGATCACCCGGTAACGCACCCTGATGACGTGCCCAGATCACCCGGTAACGCACCCTGATGACGTGCCCAGATCACCCAGTAACGCACCCTGATGACGTACCCAGATCACCCGGTAACGCACCCTGATGACGTGCCCAGATCCCCCGGTAACGCACCCTGATGACACCACGGCCAGCCGCCGCCCTGTCTACATTAGCGGCGCTCGGGGCGCTCTCTGATGACTCCATCGCGCTATCGAGTGCCCCGATTATATTTTCATTTATCGCCGCCCCGCCCCTTTCTCACACATTACACATTACCGGGCAGATTTGTCAGCCGCCCCTGATGCTCTGTTCGCCTTAACCGCCTTAACGCCTTAATGGCCGGTGTTTAACTGCCGATCCGCGGCCCGACATTTCGGCCTTATTTATGGCGTGTAATCGC
This sequence comes from Flexamia atlantica, assembly GCA_035578135.1. NCBI lineage: Eukaryota > Metazoa > Arthropoda > Insecta > Hemiptera > Cicadellidae > Flexamia > Flexamia atlantica. The sequence continues at coordinate 138,894 of JAQJVK010000173.1, read as the reverse complement.
CCCGAACGACACCGTATTAGCGGCCAAGTGAGAGGCGTTAGAGGCGGGCAAATAGAGCTAAACAAAGGAGGTGCTCGGTGACTTGCACTCCTTCTGAGGACCGCCGATCCTTTGTTTTCTTCTCGCCGAGGACGAGGACCGCGTAAACACGGCTAATTTCGGGTAAATCACCGCGCGTCGGTAAACTGTACGAATTTTGTCAATCGAGATTAAATTGTTTGTGGTGATTATTTTTGTTGAGTTATTGTTTTGGTAGCTTTTCATGTAAGTGCATTATGTCGCTGAAGTCAAACAAGAAGTGCTTGTTTATTGTAGGGTCGGCTACAATAGGGTTATAAGTGCGCAAGAATAATAATTAATTAATACACCTTAACAGCAGTAATCGTTAAGGAAGATTCTCATTGTGTGCTACTCAACAAAAAAACCTACATCAATACATTCTTGTTAAAAAGTATCTTTACCAAAACAGTTACAATATGTGTTGTACAATATGATATGAAATCTTAATTATAAATGCATGGTGAACAAGGTATCTGTGCCACCACTGACATCTCATAAACTTTCACATAATTAAATTCAGACGAAACTTTAAATGGGAGACTTTACCACTCCCATTAATAAATAAATAAATAAGATAGAAAAATAATATTTTTTTACAGCCACCATTTTCAAAATGGAAATACCTTAAAATTTTCCTTAGAAACACATTGTACAGGGTGTTTTTTACGCAACCCAAAACTTTACTTTTTCAGTGAAGGATTATTTCCCCCAAAGATCTTTGGATTTGACCCCACTAGGCCTATTATTATATTATATTATTACACTATTATATTATTTTCTTTGGGGACACATGAAAAGAAAGGTCTACGAAAACAATTCACAGGATATTCAGGACATCAAAACAAACATAACAAATTTAATGCAAGAAATTCAAAGATGTACCTGGCAACACGTGCTCGGGAATTTGATGGAGAGAGCACAACTTTGTACAAATACCAATGGCGGATTTTTTGAACACATAATGTAAAATAAATGTGATCAAACTTAAATAATAGGTTGTATAAAATGTAAAGACAAAACAAAATACTCATTTCATATTTATATGTGCATTATTATCTTAAAAATGGGTTGTGTAAAAAATAGCCTTTTACTATCCAACAAATTTTGGAAGCCCCCCTAAGGGTTAAGGATATGTCTAGTGAAGAGATTAGTTTCCCTGAAATTAACGGGAAAAACTTTGGCTGCTTGCATATCGAAAACGGGTGGATTGTTAGATTTTATCCTAACCGTTTCCCTTGAACAGGCTGCCAATGTTTCCCCATTGCATAACTGAAGCGGAAAATTAAACTCTTGACTAGCCTACTTGTGTTTGGTATTTTTAATTGAACCAAACTGTTTTCGTTACAAATAATAGGCCTACTCAAGATTCCCCAATACACGTCTTAAAGGAAAATTGAAATTTAAACTGGTTGAATAGTATTAATATTTGGGTGAAGAAATCATGCTCAATTATTACAGGTTCTTGAAATCCAAGCGTTAAACCCATTTTAATTGTGTCTATCTGATAGTTTATAAAATGATCATGGAGGCAGCATTAAGTTATTCATCATGTGTATTAATGGTTTTTAAATATCTAGCGTAGGCCTATGATGAGTCGTTTGTCTTGTTTACTGAAATCAAAAATAAATTTTGCTTGCAGTCTCAAGAATTTTATTGCAGCACGATCCAGAACTTTATAAATGATTCATTCAACATTTATTAACAATAATGACTCTAATGAGTATAATGACATATAAGAAATTTTATTGTGTACAAATTACAATTGATTTCAGCTGTGGCTTATCTTAAATCAAACACAAAACTATAAAAAAGTTGTAATAATTATTTATACGTTAGCATACTGCAAACTGTGTCTCGATTTTTTGATTGTGATGATTCTATTATATATATTCTTTTAAAGTAAACAAAACTGGTACCACGTCGACCATTCTGTGCCGGTATTTCAATATCCAGCATGAATTTAACGGTTGCATTATGCTTGAAAGTTTTTTTTTACTTACTTCTTTAATCCAAGTTTGTATTGGTATACATGTTTCGGCACTAGGCCATCTTCAGTACCAAACAATTGAAGAAATTATAAATAACCGAAGCTTGAAGAAATTATAAATGAGCAAAGAAAATAACCTTGTGAAAAATTGTTTGGTACTGAAAATGGCCTAGTGCCGAAACATGTGTACCAATACAAACTTGGATTGAAGACGTAAGTGAAGAAATTTCAAGTTATATCAAATAAATCCGTAACTACAAATCATTCATAATGGGTGCACTTCGTACATGTCAAATACTGCAACAAATAATTTGATCTCAAAAATGGCCATAGTTTAAACTGTTAGAGTAACAACAGCAACGGTACACACTTATTTATTATTTAAAATATTTCTTCTTGGTTCTTATAGTTTTTTGTCACTCTCACTATTACATATTCCAATCCTGTCATAAAATGTCAAACAGTCAAGATATTCAAGATCAGCCGAAGACAGGTCTTTATCCGAATTTCAAAAACGTCGTAGCCACATTAACACAAAAGTCCAGGACCTCCAGTAGCAGTTCCGTGTCGAATTCAAAAAGTACACAAGGTGAAGCTGAATAACAGTCCTCGGAGCTGAGGACACACTTGGCCAGAGCAGATGTCGTGTGAGGATCCTCACTGGCGAAGACTTCCTTGGTCATCATCGGTCTGTACTTCCTAACCAAGTGGTTGTTCCACAGTTCCAGCAGGAACGGTGTCAATACAGCTGTAGCAGTCGATACCAAGTAACCGAGCGAAATAACAAAGCCAACAATCGAATTCCCCATCACCAAAGGCAGTACAAAGAACATGGGGATGGCAATTGAAGCATTAATTAGAGAAATAGATAGTACTAAGTAATACAATCTATTTCGATGAAATCTCAACGCATTCATTTCGGTCACCAGATTCAGATAGTTGTTTTCAAATTTCATTTCCTCTGTGCTGCAGATTGACACAATGGCGTTTTCGTCGTCAACATGTTGAATGTAATGGGTCGTTGGTGATTGGTGTTCTCTTGCCATCGGCTTACTGAAGCCCAAAACACGACTTTTTGTTGATAAACTCTTGACTATGTACTTGCTGACACCAAATTCCATCATATACACCTTGTTCAAGATGTAAAAAAACAAACAGCTAGAGAGAACATTGGTTACGAAGGATATGACTCGTAATGCAGATGCGATACTTGAGATACTTGTCAAGCCAGTTGAAACAAAGTCGATGAAACGTATGATAAACAAAATCACAATACGGAACGCAACCAATGAACAATTGACGGCAGAGAGTGTGGCCGTGCCCGCGGCTGAGTAGAACTCGTTGTAGCGTTCCTCCGCGTGTGTGACTACCGCTGTGACGTCGTCATAGTTGGCAAAGAGCAGGGTCAATAACAAGGCGTTATATAAGACCCCTATAACATTCAACGAATAACCGTACAGTTCAAATAAATTTCTTGCACTAAGAATCTTGAAATAATAGTCATATATTGTCAAGAAGAGCGGTAGTGTCCACAGGAATACTAATATTACGAACCTAACGACGCGTGGAATCCTGATCATGTTAAATAAAGTAACAAGAATGCGTCCGATCGCCCACTTGTAGCATTCTTCATACTTTGGGATAGAAAAACCATTTGGGAAATTACATTCGGTTTCAGGTCATAGATTTTGCTACAAATACACCAATTTATTATATAATGACACTTTCTTGACACTTTAGTGGATGTATCAAATTACATTACATTAATTTTTATACAGGAATTAGATCTCGATTGGCCTAAGGGTGGCTATTTATATCAGTCAATGTTTTAAGAAATGTAAAAAAAAAACTACGAAAACAAGAAGGGACTACATTAAAAAAATATAAATATGATAAGTGTTATTGAAAAATCATTAAAGTTATTGTTTCCTTTCGCGGCCACTTGGAGGCACTGTCAAGAAAAAGTTTCTGTTTGGTATATTAGCTTGATTACATTATCCAATGCAATTACCATTTAGCATATTGTTTAATTTACGATTCACCTTTCAAACTCTGAAGAAATTCTCAAACTGATTAAAAACTGTCATAAACCACCAAGAAAAGCGGTAGTGTCCATAGCAATAATATTCTCTTTCTAAGACGCATAGAGTCGTAATTATGTCAAAACAAAAAACTTCCAATCGCCGAGCTGTAGCAACCTCCAAACTTTCTGATAGAATAACCAAGTGAGGAATGTCATCTTGCTTTGCGTATATCGATTTCACTATAAATATACTAATATCCATAATAATATCGACACTTTCTTGGCACTGGAGTGGAATGTCAAATTACATTTGTTGAATTATTAAATGGGGACTAAGTTCACCATTACTTTATTTTTAATAAATCAAAAGCTATTAGATAAAATAATAACCATGAGAAGGACTTAAAATACAAACCATTTTTTGATTAGTGTTCTTGAAATAAAAACATTTAATTTATTGTTGCCTTCAAAGGTATCAAGGAGACATTGTTCAAGGAGTAGTTAAGTTGATAGACGATATATTAGCTAAATTACATTACTGAACATAATTTTATAAATTACAATATTGTTCAATGACCACTTTACCTAACAAAACATGAAAATTAACTGTCAAAATGAATATGAAAGTCGTAATGAAAAACCTACTCAAAGCAAAAGTGTATTATAGTACTTTTATTAAGAGAGTCAAGTCCCTTTACATAAATCAACAATGCACTCAAGATTCTTAGCACTTAATGTATAATATGTCAGATAAAAAATACTAACGTGAATGTATTTTTAAAAGGTATTTAATTTTATAATTTATTATGACATTATTTCCTAGCGAAGAAGACTGAATGGATTGATCAATTAATTGTTTTTGCTCTAGGGAACGTTTTTCAGTTTTTTACCTGAGTTCCTAACTTATACAGTGTGTAAAAAAAGTCCGTCCCCCATCTTTAGTTTTTTTGTTTGTTAAGACACACAATTAACCTTTTGGAAATGATACTAACTCAATCCAAATTAGTTTTTGACGTTACCAAGAAAGTTTAGTGTTCCCTGGGGACAACTCAAATGTTCAAATGCACACCCCTTTTGAGTGGCCCCTCATTTAAAAGGACTTTAAAAAAATAGGCGAATGGTGAGGGTTGGAGGTCTCTAACGTGTTTCTATCCAAATTGGCAGCCTGTAATGGTTTTGAATACAACTCCTTCAACATAAAAACTTAAATGAATGAATTTGAATTGAATTGAATTGAATTGAATTGAATTGAAAATATCTTTATTGTTCATTATTACACACTTTTACATTTATAGAATATCAAAACATTACACCGGTATAACAATAATTAAGCACCCTAACACTAATAAACACAATTTGAACAATAAAGCCCAGAGGTTATAAAACCTGTGTGGGAGCACATAATTAAGTAACATATTTAGTCTCGCAGTGAGATAGAAAACCTGGTCGGTCACCAATACCACATAATTCTCATAACACATTAACTAAGATAAAACATACATTTAAGGCTTCATTTATGAACTAAACAATTATAAAAGTAACAATTACTAACAATGAATTGAATTTTTTTACCTATTACTTACTTAAAAGACACCAATGAAGAAAATAATTTAGTAACTAACAAAACAAGTATAGATAGTACTTTTAACAGATACCCAATTTGTCTCTACTGAAAAGCTGAAGTTCAAACTATTAATTAAAAGTCATATAATACCGTACAAAACAACTGCATTAAAACTACACTATAGTCCTAAAAAATCTATTTACATCAATCTCCTTTATGAGGAAATCACGAGTAAGTTTATGAAATCTTTTCCTATGAGCACATTCTTTAATATATTGTGGGAGAAGATTGTAAAAGGTAGGTGCTAGATACAAATAGAATTTTTTAAATATTGATAGGTTTGGTTTTGGTACGTACATGTTCCATTCATTCCTCAATGAAACATATTTTTTATTTCCTCTGTTTGTACCACATCTGTTAAAAAATATTTTTAAGACCTTAAAAACATAAAGATTTCTAATTGGTAAAATATTTAAACTTTGAAAAAGAGGGCAAGAAGGTTCAGTCTTACTCTTATTTAATATTATTCTAATAAAGGCTTTTTGCAACGTTATGATGGGCTTTAGTGTTGTGAAATAAATTCCCCCCCATACTTCTATGCCATATTCTATTTTTGAATTCACGCAAGCAAAGTAAATTGATCTCAAAAGCTGTGTGTAGCAAACTGGTTTAAGCATGTAAAAAATGCGAACATATTTTACAAGCTTAGTCTTCAAATAACCGAGATGCTCTTTCCAACTAATTCTGCTATCCACCCACAACCCTAAATACTTAATACTATCAACTTGCTCAAGGTCTTGACACTTACAATTGTTTGCATTAATGGAACAATTAATTTCATGATATTTTAAGGATCTTACAAAGGATGTGTGTTTAGTCAGATTGAATATAATATACTTAGTTTTAGGACTCATCACCATTAGATTTGTTGTAAACCACCATCTAAGTGCGTTTACGTCATGTTGCATTTGATCTTTAAGGTCAGCAAGTGACTCCGCTTGATACAACAGAATCATGAACAAACGCTTATAATAAAGAAGTGGTATCTTTTGGTAATATTTAAAACTCTGAGTGTCCCGCGAAAATGTGGGTTTTTGGGGCAAATTAAACTTCACTAATGTAACCCTCTTTTGAGTGACCCCTCTTTTTAAAGAGAATTTCAAAACACATGAACATAAAAAAGTGCTTTAAAATAAGAGGTAATTTAAAAGAGATTTGCATAAGAAAAGTTTGAGTTGCCCCCAAAATTATACATTTTTGTTTTTTGGTACCCTCAAAATTTTGAATATTACTAAAAGAGGCCACTTTTACATTTAGTAAATTTTCTTTTCAGTCTTTAAGTCACCAGAGGTGAAATTAAAACTCCAAAAATCTTAGACGCCAGGTTTCAAGGAGTTGTATTAAAAACTTTTATCAAGCTGGCATTTTTATAGAAACACATTAGCGACCTCCAACCTCCACCATTCGCCTATTTATTTAAAACTCTTTAAAATGGAGGGGTCATTCAAAAGGGGTTTACATTTGAAATTTTTGAGTTCTCCCCAAAACCCCTGTTTTTAGGGAACATTCAAAATTTTAAGTGCTGCCAAAAGAAACCTCTTTTATTTTAATAACATTTTTGCCAATTTGGATAAAAGCACGTTAGAGACCCCCAACCTCCACCATTCGCTTATTTTTTGAAATCTCTTTAAAATGAGGGGCCACTCAAGAGGGGTTTGCATTAAACATTTTGAGTTGCCGCCAAAACCCCCATTTTCGGGGAACACTCAACATTTTCGGTAACGTCAAAAAATAATTTGGGTTAAGTTTGTATCGTTCTCCAAAGGTGAATTGTCTTAACAAATAAACAAATTTAAGAGAAGGGGACGGACTTTTTTGCACACTGAATACAAGGTTGCCTACCTCCGTCACGGGCGGCGCTGTGTAGTGGTGTAGTGGTGTAGTGGTGGTGTAGAGGTGTAGTGGTGGTGTAGAGGTGTAGTGGTGTGGTGGTGTAGTGGTGTAGTGGTGGTGTAGAGGTGTAGTGGTGTGGTGGTGTAGTGGTGTAGTGCTGTAGTGGTGTAGTGGTGTAGTGGTGGTGTAGAGGTATAGTGGTGTGGTGGTGTAGTGGTGTAGTGGTGTAGTGGTGTAGTGGTGGTGTAGTGGTGTGGTGGTGTAGTGGTGTAGTGGTGTAGTGGTGTAGTGGTGGTGTAGAGGTGTAGTGGTGTAGTGGTGTAGTGGTGTAGTGGTGTAGTGGTGGTGTAGTGGTTGTGTAGTGGTGTGGTGGTGTAGTGGTGTAGTGGTGGTGTAGAGGTGTAGTGGTGTAGTGGTGTGGTGGTGTAGTGGTGTGGTGGTGTAGTGGTATAGAGGTGTAGTGGTGGTGTAGAGGTGTAGTGGTGTGGTGGTGTAGTGGTGTGGTGGTTTAGTGGTGTAGTGGTATAGAGTTGTAGTGGTGTAGTGGTGTGGTGGTGTAGTGGTGTGGTGGTGTGGTGGTGTAGTGGTGTAGTGGTGTAGTGGTGTAGTGGTGTAGTGGTGTAGTGGTGGTGTAGAGGTGTAGTGGTGTAGTGGTGTAGTGGTGTAGTGGTGTAGAGGTGTAGTGGTGTAGTGGTATAGTAGTGTAGTAGTGTGGTGGTGTAGTGGTGTAGTGGTGTAGAGGTGTAGTGGTGGTGTAGAGGTGTAGTGGTGTAGTGGTGTAGTGGTGTAGTGGTGGTGTAGTGGTGTGGTGGTGTAGTGGTGTAGTGGTGGTGTAGAGGTGTAGTGGTGTAGTGGTGTAGAGGTGTAGTGGTGTGGTGGTGTAGTGGTGTAGTGGTGTAGTGGTATAGAGGTGTAGTGGTGGTGTAGAGGTGTAGTGGTGTGGTGGTGTAGTGGTGTGGTGGTTTAGTGGTGTAGTGGTATAGAGTTGTAGTGGTGTAGTGGTGTGGTGGTGTAGTGGTGTGGTGGTGTAGTGGTGTAGTGGTGTAGTGGTGTAGTGGTGTGGTGGTGTAGTGGTGTAGTGGTGGTGTAGAGGTGTAGTGGTGTAGTGGTGTAGTGGTGTAGTGGTGTAGAGGTGTAGTGGTGTAGGGGTGTAGTAGTGTAGTAGTGTGGTGGTGTAGTGGTGTAGTGGTGTAGAGGTGTAGTGGTGGTGTAGAGGTGTAGTGGTGTAGTGGTGTAGTGGTGTGGTGGTGTAGTGGTGTAGTGGTGTAGTGGTGTAGTGGTGTAGAGGTGTAGTGGTGTAGTGGTGTAGTGGTGTGGTGGTGTGGTGGTGTAGTGGTGCAGTGGTGTAGTGGTGTAGTGGTGTAGTGGTGTAGAGGTGTAGTGGTGTAGTGGTGTAGTGGTGTAGTGGTATAGTGGTGTAGTAGTGTAGTGGTGTAGTGGTGTAGTGGTGTAGAGGTGTAGTGGTGGTGTAGAGGTGTAGTGGTGTAGTGGTGTAGTGGTGTAGTGGTGTAGTGGTGTGGTGGTGTAGTGGTGTAGTGGTGTAGTGGTGTAGTGGTGTAGAGGTGTAGTGGTGTAGTGGTGTAGTGGTGTGGTGGTGTGGTGGTGTAGTGGTGCAGTGGTGTAGTGGTGTAGTGGTGTAGTGGTGTAGAGGTGTAGTGGTGTAGTGGTGTAGTGAGTGGCGGCTGGTTAGCGAAGGCGATCCTGGCTTGTCATTATCCTCTAATGTTACACAGAGATCTCCTCTCCACCGCGGACTCACAGATGAAGGCGTCAGACCGTGAACTCTCCTGTTTGTCGGCGTGATCGTTCGTCATAATCCGAGAACACCCGGTGGAGTTTGTTGGACGATAGGAGAGGGTTAGCACTTCGGTTACATCCCTTTGAATTCAATACAACAGTTAGGATATTTGTAATAATCCTTTTTTGGAATTACTTACATCATATACTATTGTTTTATATCGGTATATTTTTAGAGTGGTGGTTTTAAATATTATTAACTAAATTTTTATCAAATCGGAAATTTCTGTAGAAATTTCGATTAATTTTTGTATTCAAAACTTTTAAAATTTTCTTTGGGTACGCCATCTTCTTAAACATTAAATTTTTACATAGCTTTTTTTATTGAAAAACCATTCTTGTTCCTTTTCTAACTACCTAAAACAAACTTTGCACCCAAGACAAAATCATTATGAACACAAATTAACCTCGCTGTTGTTAATCAACATTGCTGAAATCAGCATGAGGATATTCGGATAGAGTGTTTTTGGAATACCAAACAATCATACAACATTGATAAACCTTCTACATGGCAGAAGCTTCTTTCAGCTCGATTTCCAAGTGCATTTTAAACACTGCAACGAGAAAAAGAGGGAGTTTGTAAGTCTTATTTCTTGAAATAACTTGAGTTTGACTCTTGAAATAACCAGACACGCCGAGTTGATCCAATTGGCCGAGCTGTGAACCAAACAAAATGTAGGACGCGCGTTAGTTCCTGCTAGTGGTGTTAAAATCGAGTTCAAAACAATCGATTAATCGCTAATTCGGCTAAAATCGACTCATCTATTATTTTCCTCGAGAAACGATTCCCTGAAATCGTCTTCTTTTTACCAACGCTCCCACCGATTCTTTTGAGCTTTTTGAGAATTCCTGAATTTAATGAATTGTCGTAATATTTTTCATATAAAATAATCCCGTTTTCGCTATACCACTGCGAAAACGAAAGTCTTCATTACTTGTATTACGAACCTAAAGAATCTCTTTTTCACCCTCGGGAGAAAGAGAATCAGCTGATGTACAGGACTTCAGCTGTTTGTATTCACTAAAACTGCAACCGAGTGTCCGTCAGCGTCGATGGTGAGCTATCGATTGCATCGAGAGTGGTAATCGTTTTATTTATCGATTGGAATTAATTGTTTTATTGTTGTCAGGTTGATCGATTTCTGACGTTCGCTCATTTCACCAATCGATAGTTCAATGCGTTCGATGCAACGATAGTTGTTCATTGTTGTCAGTCTAACATACTCAAATGAAACATGCAATCAGCGATTGTTTTAAATAACAAGAACAAGATGAAAGACTCTTTGGGAGATATATTAAAAGGTAAACAGGTATTACAGTTTGGTTTTTTTTTAAATGTGGTGTGTTGTATTGAGTTGTATAGCGAAAAATATATTTTATCACACGGGCCTAACCTGCTTTTCGTTACTCGGCCATTTTTGGTAAAACTTGACCTAGTGCGAAAGTGCCACTTTAGGCCCTAGTAATAGAATATACTATTACAACGTTAAAGCAATATTTTATTTCACTATTTCTAAACCAACCAGGTTTAATTAAGCATCCATGAAATAAAAGGACTGACGTATCAAGTATTGCAAAAAATCGTGTCAAACAAGAAGGGAAACCAATCAATTTAACGATTAGTCGATCGATTTTAAAATAAAGAAATCGAAAAGAATCTATTCCTTTTTAACTCGATAACCGCGTCGCCAGTTCCTGCATATTACCATAGTCACGACTCGCTATCTGTATTGTCCCCTTAATTATGGGCATAACTTCATCGCGTACATCGGCCATCTCGTGTTCACCCTTGTTAATGATCTGGCCATAAACTCGGGCCGTACCTCGCTATCTCGTCCCGGGGAGGTAACTACTAATTGAGATAACTAAACTGCCTGCTCCAGAGTGCAGTTGGAAGGCTGTATTAATTAACAGTGGGACTTAAAGGCTATGTACTGAGAGGGGTCGAGTGATAGGAGGAATGCTTCAGAACATGTAACTTGATTTGTAAGGTAATTATTGGAGTTTGCTATATGTGTGTTAATCTGCCGATGTATTAATCTGTCGTAATGTATTTATTATTTAGAATACTCAGTCTAAGGACTTAATTAATTTTACTCCACATTTAAATTTTTTTTACGGCAGTTTAAATCGATTTAATTTAGATAACAAAAAGTTGCATATTCGTTACTAGATGTTACCCGTGGCTTTGTCCAAGGTCTCTAGAGATGAAGAGGAAAATAACAGAAAATATAGTCTATTATTATTCTCTTCTTATTTACAGACCTTGGGCTTTGCCGACGTTCAAATGGATGGTAAGAAATTTTCATAAAGATTCTATTTACATTTATTATATGTACATGTAAAACATTAAAAATATTTTTGATAAAGAAATAATTCTGGTTTGTTAAAATCAAACCACTAAAATTCAAGCATTACAAATGGATACGTTATTACAGCTGACTTAATATAATATAACAGACACACTCATTAAATTTACACTATTATATTATATTAATGGTATTATAGGATATAACTTATCAATAAAAAATATTTAAATAGAAAAGATTAGTTGAAACTGAATATATAATTTTTGTATGGAAAAGAAAGCCTGCCGTTGTGCTTGATTATTTGAAAACAAATATGATTTCAGATTTAATTTTTTTAATTACAAAAACATTATCATCTTAAATTCCCCACAATCCCAAGCCGATCTTAACACTCTGTAATCCACACTTTCACAAACCCAATATCAAAAACAGCCGAAAGGTTAACAGATTTTTACCGTCCCCATAAATCCGGGGACCGAACCCACATTTCACCGCGTCCGCATAGCTCCGAACCCGAAACATGAACAATCCGCTATCGCTTATCACGGCGCGAGGAGTAAATCGCTCAGAGTGTTGAAATGAAAAACGGGCGGCTTCGAAGGCAGATGGGGGAGATTAAATGGAGAAGTGATGTCCGAGGCTATATACCCCTGTAATGGCCGGTTTAGTGCTAATATTTCAGGGCCCGTTTCGCGGTCCCTGTATTGTCACAAATTACAAATTACCGCGGGTCCGAGCGGCGTCAGGTGGGCTCGTATTTAAATATCACCGGACCCTCATCAAGCGCCATATGGCTCGGGCCGCTCCGAAATAAATATCCAAAACGGGCCGGGTCGATGTAAATCGTAATGGAATCTCCGGGGTCGTGGAGTTGGGCGCTCAGTCGTTACCCATCACTCAGCTGCTGTACCCGCGCGTTTTCCGTACGGTTAAAATTGGAAAAAAATATTTTACAGGAAAACTTAATAAAAACCATCTACATCTAAATAATTGTACAGACTAGCAGTCTGTCGATAAAAATTACAGCTGATCTTACTTCTGCTCTTTGAACTGTCAAATTGTAGTATTCACCATGATGTAACTGATTGAAATTTAGTATTTGAATGTTTACATCCTTATAAAATGTAAATATTGAAGCTTAGGACGTTCATGGCGGAAAAAGAAGGGGGTCAGCTGATGTAACGTAATTGAAGTCCTTTTACTTATATCAGGTAAACTACTTGAGATATCATGGTCATATGGTCAATAAATCTGCCTTGAGTTTTATCTAAAGTGCATTTTTATGAGCGTTTTGAAACTATATAGTAGACAAGCGCTACTATACCCATAGCCGCCTCTAACGAAGGCCGTGGCGAGGGAGAACTGGCAACGCCGCGCTGGGTGCCTAGCATTTCCCGCCACTCCACTGTATTTGCATGGAGATTAGCGAGCTTGCTCTTGTTTATACGCTTTTTTGTGCGAACAATTCGTTTGTACTACAGTGACAGACGGCGATGCCGAAAACTTTGTTGTTCCAAATTATAAATGTCAAGCTCAATTATTAATGATAAACAGCCTCTAACTTATGTTTTTAAACGTATTTACCTTCAGACCCTTTCACAAGTTTAATGTATAAAAAGTTAGCATTTTTGCAAGTTTTCCTTATGTGGATATCAATTTGGAAAACAAAAGATAAACCAAATCCAGAAAGAAAATTCTTAACTGATAAGCCATACGGTGCACTCAATCACTCTATGAAACTACAGTATTTGACTTACGTTTTACGGGAGATTATAATTAATTAAAATTGTAGGCATTAATAAATTTTAGGTTTGAAAACTACACCAAACCTTCATATAGGCTATATTAACTGTTAAATTTCAGACGGATCAGTTAGAATCCAGATTTGGTCAATACCAACAGTAGACAGGGGGGAATTATAATATTTCAGCTACACAAGTGATGGAAGCCGAGAAGAAAATACGCTTAGAAAGTGAGCTTGGTCCATTCCATTAGGTACGGGGAAATTAGGTTTTATAAAGAAGTGATGGCATCCTCTATTGATTATGGCAAAGATAGCCTTTCTTCAGGGGAAATTTTAAACCAAAGTTAAAGTTATTCTTGAGGATACATTAATTTTATGATATCCTAGAAAAGAGTATGTTAAGAAATCCAGTTTGATGAATCAGGTTTAATCTATGCTCGTGGGTATATTGCATTTAAGCATTGCCGAAAAAAAATCGACGAAAGCTTAAACGTACTAAGAAAAATGAAAATCACAATGATTTATGAAATTAACAGAGACAGTCTTTCAGTACCTTCTGATTTTTTTTTTCAATGTGTAAACATGTTGTTGGGATTGTCCATATTTTAGTTTCGCATGAATATGAAATTTTTTTTGATGGTACAGACAAAAAATTTTGTCCGGAAATAAATTTTATTGAGGATTTCTTCTGATGTTAAAAAAAGTTAATTAAAGGTTAAGGACTTTGTTTCGAATATTGTCCTTAAACTTTACATACATACATTTTAAATGCATATATGCATGTAACCTTTACATGCATACATTTTATTAAACAATTGACACAAAAGTGAGAAACGAGAAAATGAGCTTTCATAATAATTGTGGAAATATTGTCATTCCTACTTTGATTTAATATAGTTGGCTTAACTGATTTTACTAACGAAAATTTTTATTATTTGGTCACTGTGTAAACATGTTGTTGGGATTGTCCATGTTGGCATTGTCCAAAAAATAGTCAAAGACCAATTAAATGAATATTTGAACGAACATAGAATTTTAACTTCTCGGCAATTTGGCTTTAGAAAGTCAACAAATATAAATGACGCATTGTTTGAGGTAAATAAAGATATTAATACAGCAATTAATGAAGGTAATCGTGTAATGCTAGTATTTTTTGATTTAGCAAAAGCATTTGACTCGGTAGACAGAGCAATCCTTCTCAAAAAATTTGAATTCATTGGCATTAAAGAATCGGCTTTGCAGTGGTTTGAATCTTACTTTCAAGATAGGAAACAGTTTGTCACAATTAACGGTGTCAGTGGTAATTTAGAACGTGTAGATTACTGGGTGGTTCAAGGTTATTCAAGGTTCGCTGGGTGGTTCAAGGTTCGCTGGGGCCTTTGTTATTTTTAATATACATAAACAATCTTGTTAAATTAGATATAAAGGGCAAATTCTATCTCTTTGCGGATGACATATTGGTAATGTTCAAAGGGAAAGATTGAAATTCAGTTTTTGCGGATGCTGAAAGAGATATATCTAGAATTAAAAAATGGTTTGATCAAAATGTTCTCACCCTTAACGTAGGAAAAACTAAATTTATGCCAATTTCTTTAAGATCATCTGGGGACGCACTTAACAACGATCTGAAAATTCATTCATGTGGAATGTTTCCTTATGACGCATGCAATTGCCCCGCGATCGAAAGGGTCCAAAAATACAAATATTTGGGAGTGATATTTGATTCTAAACTTTCGTGGACAGATCATATTGCTTATTTAAATAAAAAACTGAGAAAATTCATTTTTGCTTTTTATCAATTACGCCAAGTTCTAGACTTCAGAGAAATTAGAATCGCATATTTTGGGTACGTCCAGCCTGTCTTGGAGGGGGGAATAATTGCCTGGGGCTGTGCATATTACAGCATTCTGCAACCATTAATGGTTACACAGAAGGCCATAATTAAAGCAGCCCTGGGCAAGCGTCGTCGCTACCCTACGGATGATCTGTTTAATGAAATGAATGTACTTAATATCAGACAACTTTTCACCAGGACTTTAACTATGTACATTCATAAACACTCTGATGACATTTTTGAACGCGTGACTCATGACTATAGAACAAGAACAGCACTTGGGCAAGGAATACGCATACCAAGACTAACGAGGACATTTTCAACAACAAACTGCTATTACTTGGCCCATCACTTATACAACAATCTTCCTCGACATTTACGGAATAATCAAGACTCAGTCATGCTTTACAAAAAACACATATTGCAATGGCTTACTATTACTGGAAGAGAAGGTGTAGAAAGACTGTTTGTATCAACTTATAGACAATGACAATGCAGCTGATATGAAAATCGAGGAACGTGTGTGGGTATGCGAGAGCAATTGGTGTGCATTTGTGCGTGCGTATGAGCGTGTGTATGTGTGCGTGCGAGGTGTGTGTATGGACGAGTTCGATTGAGCGTGTGTTTGTGTGTGTGTGTGTGTGTGTGTGTGTGTGTGTGTGTGTGTGTGTGTATTTGTTGTTGTCTCACTGTTGTGAATTACAACGGTGAGGAATTTGGTCCGTCCGTCCGTCCGTCAACGTTGTACTTTTTTCATTTTTATCTCTTTTTTTACCTTTCTGCCACATTCATTCATTCCATAAAATTGTTTGTCTTTGTTTAACCTGAGCGTCCATCTGTCTCCTTCAGTCAATTTCAGTCAATTTAAATTATTAATTTGTATCTTTCCAATTCGCAATAAACATATACAATATTAATTAATTAAAGCATTTTTTATGGTAAATGATGACTCATCCCCACGCACGGGTTTTCTAAGTGGGGATTAATTTTGCTAACAACATAAGAGTTAATTTAAGATTAGGCTATGATGCAATGCATCTAAAATGTATGTAATAACTCTGTAAATTATTGTAAACTTTAAAGCGAAATAAATAATTTTTGATTTTGATTTTGATTTGACTGTACTAAATGGCTTAAAGGAATTATAAAATGCGTTAATATTGATTCCCTCGCTTCCATCTTTAGAAAATCAAATGAAATGTGCACAATAAAATAACTTAATAAGTATTTAATCACTTTAACAAATTGAAAACCTCGAGGTTGTCAGCATTACGACGCCCGGGGCAAGCGTAGGGTAGTCAACCGCTCCAGCGGCAGCGCGGCGTTGCCACTTCGAATGCCGCGGCCTTCGTTAGAGGCGGCTATGCTATACCTCGCGACACGAAATTGCAACTCTCAAAGTTGAACAGTTGGTAATTTTCCCATATGATTATATTGGAAAACACCACCAGTTTTGAAGATCTTCTTAACGCCTAGCATTGTAATTTATTATGTTATCATGTGTTCTTTTTTTGTGCTCTTTTTAGGGAAAGTGTTATCGAAATATAGAAAGTTTCCTTAAATATCCACAAAGTTTCTTTCTCCTGGAAAGTTTAGGCTTTGTACAAATATAGCTAGAACTAGATGTTACTTGTGGCTTTACCCACGATCAAAGTAATTTTAAACAGCTGTCATTGCGCCTGCACTGTTTTGTATCTGTGAATAGAGATTGGGTTTATAGGTTCATATTCGTCTGCCTGGATAAATACTTTGTTACAGCTGATGCTGACTTATATGATACGTCAAACAAATGTTTTTAGAAACGACTTGCATGATGTTATATACAAAGAAACTCACAAACTTTTACTTTTTTAATATTAAAAAAAAACATCAAACAGTCTATATTTTATTAAATTTCTTCCTGGTACGAATAAGTACCGTAAAGATGGAAAACTAGACCTTCCACACAAACGTCTGCAATACTTTCGTCTTTTGTTACTCGTTTGAAAATTTTAAAAATTTTCAGGTAAAACTCTTTTAGTTTTTTTAGAGATGCGAAGCAAGTGATGATTAAAAAATTACAAATTATTTAACTATTTCAGCACTTCTATCCATATTCTTTATTAATTTGAACAGAAACAAAAAATGTGCCCCTATTTACTCTGTTTCCCAAACAACCTTTTTCAAATATAATCTCCGAACGTCTCAAAGCCTGCCTATTCCCAAATGGAAAACAACCGTTTTTGAAAACCAAACTTAATTCACCTCAATAAATATTTTTAACCATCTACCATCAAAGTCCCTCAAGAGTCCAACAAACATAATAAAATAAAAAAATTAAAATTAAAATACTTTCTCGTTCTTATGGAGTACAGTAGAGCGCCAATTATCCGAACGTCGGTCATCCGAGCCGTCGGTTAACCGAACGCCGTAATAATTCATATTTTGAACATGATTCTCAAGCAATTCAAATTCGCGCGCCAACCGAAACTCCCGTCGCACCGGGATATCCATGTATTCTGATAGATTTCATAATAAAATTACCTGAATCATTATTTTTTGATCATTTTTTAGTATTTTTATTACTAGGAATTACGTTACATATATAATTTTAAAATGCTTTCTTTTCATGTTCGATTATCCGAATATTCAGTTATCCGAACACCCCTTGTCCCCAATTAGTTCGGATAATCGGCGCTCTACTGTACTATAGCCTGGATGAATATTTTAGTAGCATTTTGCTATGTAGTGCTGCATTTTATCTGTATTATACTGACGGATTCTTATGCACATCACGATGTTTTTTGACAGTAAATAAATTTGATTGATCGATTTAAAAAATATATACGGGATGAAAAATGGGACATTTAGACAAAACTTCTGATCCCCTAAGCTTTTACCCCCTAAGCTGTACTTATCCATTATCATTACTTTCCGAAGTACCTCGTCAAAGAAATTAACTTAGCCACACGCGTTCCCGACTATCCGTCACGTCGTTAAGTCTCTTTATTCCCCGGGTGGCCTTTGCCGGTAATCACGCCCCGGCAGCACGGCAGCCGCGCCGACACGCAACTCGCCTAAATAGGAGCTCCTCGGCTCTCGGCTCTCGTGCTAGTTACAGTTTTTGCTCGCCTCCGGAATGAGCCAATTCCACTTACGTTGGTTGCTTTCAAGTCTCCCGGTCGTCTGGGCGAGCACGCCACTGCAGTCTGGGGCGGCCGTGGGCGTAAGGTTACTGGAGATCATTCCTGAAGTACAGGGTGTTTTTTCCAAAACTTTATTTTACCAGTGAAGGACTATTCCGCCCCAAGATCCCCGGATTTTACACCACTATATAATTTTGGGTTAAATATAATGTATTTTTGGGAATACTTCAAAAATAATGCCTACGAAAAGAATTCACAGGTTATCCAGCACCTCAAAACAAACATAACGAATTTAATGCAAGACATTCAAAAACGTACCTTTCAACACGTGTTCAGGAATTTGATGGAGAAAGCACAACTTTGTACAAATGCCAATGGCAGATTGTTCGAACACATAATGTAAACTAAATAAAGTGATCAAACTTAAAGGTTGTATGAAATAGAAAGTTTAACAAAACAATACTCATTTCATATTTGTGTGTGCATTATTCAATCTTAAAAATGGGTTGCGTTTAAGAAAAACACACTTTATATATTATAGCTATATAATTCCTGGAAATCACTGAAATGATAAAAATAACCTCTTTTCAAAACTGATACGTAGTCGTTATGAAGAAAGCGAACGGATAAGTTGACATTACGTTGGAAACAAGACTGATAGGGGCCTATGTTGTTGAAAATACGTTTTCATCATACTGTCCCAAAAACAGCCGTTTTTAGTTCTCTAAATCGTACGCAAAATGATCGTTTTTGGATCACTTCGAATAGGAGTACTGGAAAAACATATGGTAAATTTTGCCGTACTCTAATGTCAAAATTTGTTTATGTTACGTTAGAAAGGTTGAACGATTTCTTAACTTGTGTTTGTAAACAATTAAAAGATGTGTAAATGACGATGACTATTTTGGATAACCTCAAAATTATGTAGTCTAATGTTTTAACGATTAAATGGTTATTTTACATAATGATGAAAATAGTTGTTCATCACACGGAGCAAAAGTGTCTCCTTGGTACTCGATCGCATTTCCAAGCTCGGCTGCGCCTCGCCTGAAAATTACGATCTCGTACCAAAAAGAGCCACTTTCGCTCCTAGTAATGAAAACTACTAATATACACAGATTCCTGGAAACCATCTGTATTTTAATATATTACGAGAGCCTTAATAACATTTAAGTTTACTAGTGGACTCACACTGCTCAGCAGTTTTAAGTTTTCGTGTAGTCT
Source organism: Flexamia atlantica (assembly GCA_035578135.1). Taxonomy (NCBI): domain Eukaryota; kingdom Metazoa; phylum Arthropoda; class Insecta; order Hemiptera; family Cicadellidae; genus Flexamia; species Flexamia atlantica. The sequence continues at coordinate 119,334 of JAQJVK010000173.1, read as the reverse complement.
GCTGATAAAACAATGTTTGTTATATTAATCTTTTCCTTAAAATTTCTATTCGCATGTTAAATGTTATGGACCATTGTTACGAAACTTTAAGGGCGTCTAACTCCTTCCGGCCCTTGCTCTAAGCCTTAAAGATTTTATTTCCATCAAATTCACGCAGAACCTTTCTGAATTATTAAAATCAGTTCAAAACTGGAGGAGTCTTGAACACAAAATAACCTATACCGCATTAAATAAATATATAGATATAGATTAATATTCCTATCTACCAGTGAATCCGCTACCCTTGCAGCATAGCGCGCAGTTTCCCGCAGCTCTGGAATGCACCATTCCTCTACCCAGCGAGGATCGCGTCCAAATTGAGCGTCTGCTTAGCATAGCCACAAATTAGATTCGTGCGCCAAATACAAATCGAACCACGATTGTAATTCAATGCATTAGGCTGGAAACAAATACGATGAGGCGAGCGGTCGTGGCCGCCCTATGGTAATGGGCGGGTCCCGCTCTATACAGGGTGTCCGGTAATTTGCTGGACACGTTTCCTTCCCGTGTTCCACGGGACGGCGCTGGAAACGGAATTTTATGGGTTTCACGTATGAAGCTTTGTGAGGCGAAGTTTTTATCGATTTGAAACTGTTAAACAAAATAGTGAACGTTGTAGATAAATTTGGTATAGTTTTCCTTTAAAGATTTCGTACAAAAGGGGATTTCAGGAAGACATGGTATTGTCTAAACCTGAGTATTTTATCCTTTGGTATTGAGGTAACCAAACATAGAATTCGTTTAAACTTGAAAATAAACGCCTAAATAAGTAATACTGGCCAATTCATTTGAGTTTTCATTCGCTAAGAGGACTCTCAAAGCAGACCAGCCCGTTTGTTGCTTGTTATGTCCAACAGACCCATACTAAACATATTTCCTGTTAAAGATTTTATTTAAAAAAATAAATGAATTTTATTCAAGAGAGACTACACATTTTTACCTACGGAATCTCCGTTGGAAGTTTTGGAAAGGAGTCCAGAAATAAATCCTGCATTTCGGGAGATAGCCCAAAGAGAGATAATTTCTACCTCTAATCACGGTAAAGCCTCTTGACAATAAACCATCCAAAGCTCCTATTAAATATAACTTGTAATCAAACCCAGGCTGACATAATATGAGGAGTGTCCGCGATATGAGCGGAGCGTTAGGTAAAAAGTTGTAATAAATACGCCACTATCAGACCACCTACTGCGGGGCATTATGGGACACAGCGCCGTTTACACCGTGGATGGGTTCTATCAGTCACCACGGGTTCTCGCTCCGGCCGAGGAGTGGACTGGACCGAACTGGCCTGATGAGCATACACTCCGGAGCGTTATGGGACACAGCGCCGTTTACACCGTGGATGGGTTCTATCAGTCACCATGGGTTCTCGCTCTGGCCGAGGAGTGGACTGGACCGAACTGGCCTACGAGCATACACTCCGGGGCGTTATGACGACAGTGCCGTTTACACCGTGGATGGGTTCTATCAGTCACCATGGGTTCTCGCTCTGGCCGAGGAGTGGACTGGACCGAACTGGCCTACGAGCATACACTCCGGGGCGTTATGGGACACAGCGCCGTTTACACCGTGGATGGGTTCTGTCAGTCACCATGGGTTCTCGCTCCGGCCGAGGAGTGGACTGGACCGAACTGGCCTGATAAGCATACACTCCGGAGCGTTATGGGACACAGCGCCGTTTACACCGTGGATGGGTTCTATCAGTCACCATGGGTTCTCGCTCCGGCCGAGGAGTGGACTGGACCGAACTGGCCTGATGAGCATACACTCCGGAGCGTTATGGGACACAGCGCCGTTTACACCGTGGATGGGTTCTATCAGTCACCATGGGTTCTCGCTCCGGCCGAGGAGTGGACTGGACCGAACTGGCCTGACGAGCATACACTCCGGGGCGTTATGGGACACAGCGCCGTTTACACCGTGGATGGGTTCTGTCAGTCACCATGGGTTCTCGCTCCGGCCGAGGAGTGGACTGGACCGAACTGGCCTGATGAGCATACACTCCGGAGCGTTATGGGACACAGCGCCGTTTAAACCGTGGATGGGTTCTATCAGTCACCATGGGTTCTCGCTCCGGCCGAGGAGTGGACTGGACCGAACTGGCCTGACGAGCATACACTCCGGGGCGTTATGAGGACAGTGCCGTTCGATATGAGGACACACTGCCGATTACACCGCGGTGGGGTTCTGTCAGTCACCATGGGTTCTCACTCCGGCCGAGGAGTGGACTGGACCGAACTGCCCTGACAAGACTACCCCAGTTGAGTACTGTGGACAGAAACCTGTCTAAAGCTACCCCCCATCTGACCGAGGTGGTCAAATTCGGCTTTAACAGCCCTGACGGCTGTGCTTTTGCTTAATTTGTGGATTGAGCAAACCATTGAAATCAATCTTGCATTATCCTTTTTGGCTTTCTAATTCAGAGAATATAGAAACCATTTTCATATCAATCCTTTTCATACAATCCTTTCCCTTCTTGATCTAACTTATCCTCCCTTTCTACCACAACTTTTTTTCACTCAATCAAGTAAGTCACAATTTAACTGTGCCAAACGATATTTTTACTGTCTCGAGCCCCTCTTGGCTGATGAGGAGCGTAAAAGTTAATCGTGACCACCGAAAGCAGTTTAGGTATACCCCTGAAGTGAACACCGCATTTAGTTAGTTTGAGTGTACCCCCGAGGGCCGCTTTCTCCAAACTTGGTTAACCTAAAAAAGAGGTTTAACCTTGGATTAACCCAGGGTTATCCCAGGGTTAAACTAATTTTTGGGTTAACCAAATTTGGAGAAAGCGGCCCCGAGGGTCACTAAACTATCCCTCATCAAAGATTACCTCAGTGCTTGGTTGAGGTATCCCCCGGACTATACACTGGTGGTATATACAGGGTGTCACAAAAATGCGTAGCGTGCTATGCAGAACCAGATTCTAGATACAAAAATAAGTCGAAAATATGGAGCAACATTTTTTTTGATTTCGTGTTAGTTTAGCCGTAATCCGCCATTTTGTATTTTTTTGAAAATAATCAATAATTCATCTACCCGTGGAGATATTTTCATGAAATTTGGTATAAACCTTAAGTCTTTTAACATTAACATTTTCCAAAAATATTTTTTATCAAACTTATCAAATTTTAAAATGGTGGCCATTTAAAGAATTCAAAGTCAAATTTCATGAAAACTAGCTGGTAAAACAAAATGTTACTAAGAATCAAAATTAAAGCACTTTTTAAGCCAAATCCAATGACACCCTGTAACTAAGATTGTTAAAATCGGTTTATAAATAACAAAGTTATTTAACATTTTTCAATTACGTCAAATTGACGCTAAATGTGCTAATAAAGAACAAAAGCAAAAAAAACGTAATTCGATAATGGTTCGATAAACGTATTAAAAATGTTAAAAATAATTTTATGAAATTTATAGGTGATTTTAAAGGACTAAAATAGTTTTATTTCATGACTAGACTAACCCAGCGCAGCGCAAAGCGCCGCAAAAAAATTAAAATTTATACCATTATTTTTCACTATAAAGACACTGGCATAATATAACATGGAAAAAGTAAACAAATTTGATGTCATTTTGTTCTGTAATTAGAAACACAATTCTACATTTTTAATCACCACTGAACTACTTAAATGAAATAAATTACAACATGAACCAAGGAAGTTAGCAGGCGCAAACCTAGGGGGCCCTCGAGCTTCTCCCAAACATGGAAAAATATGCAAAAATGGGAAAGCACAATTTTCTTTAATTGAGGCAGGAAAATCCCTCAATTGTGTAGTCTTCGGTAGATTTCTTGATTATTTCTTAGAGATTCGGTGATTTCACGGCCATCAAAACTCTTTTATCACCTTCGGTCAATCTCGGCATATGACTATTCATCACTGTACCGGTTTTCCAGCCTAAGTTTTCTAATAGCTAACTTTTTTATTTTATGTATGACATTAAATCTCTTATATGGAAACCTATTATTTTTTCTCCTTTTAGATATGTATTTCAATTTTCGTAATTCCTTGTAACTATCCAATATGGCGGAAAACATAATTTTTTCTTACGGTACTATGTATTTCATGATTTTTTTGGATTCTATGCGGAAAAATTTGAATTTGAAATCACTTAAATCCTAAAAACATCTTAATTATTAACCTTAATTATTACAGACATTCGGGGGGTGTCATTTTGTTTGGCATCTTAACCCTACAATGCATGATTTTTTATTTTACTTTGATAAAATTCCACAAGGTAGGTGAAACAGTTCTAAGACTTAGAAAAATAATTCAAAAAATCTTTCTTTTGTACTTTTATGTATTTTTAGGATTTTATTAGTTGGGCCAAATATGGCACAACATGCACTACTGCTAAAATCTAAAAAAATGGGAATGGGTCAAAAAAGGTCCAATATGCATTGAGTATCAAATTTATTATTATAATTAACAAAGAGGAGGTTACAACATAATGAATGATTTTTAATAATGTATAAATTGATTCAATGTTTCAATAATGTAATGACCTTTGAACAGCTTAAACGTTTGACACCTCACACAAGTAACATATTCTTAAAACCTAAATCTAAACAGAATGGAACATTTTAAAACAGTTTTTGTCTTTGTTCAGGCACAGAGAGAGTTTACACTTTTCACAAGTGATATAGGTCTTACTGCTACATCGTGGGAGTTTGCAGCGAAGTCTTGTCTCAGACCACAAAGGCCAATGTCCAACTTCATCCTTCCGCACCTCCTTTGGCGGGATGTAGGATACATTTGGCTTTCTTTTCTTTGCATTCAAAACACTCTCAAGCTCTTTACTGGGTCCTCCCCGCTTTGGAGTGGTAGAGCTCCCCAATCTACAAAGAGTGATGGCAATCTCCTCCCTAAAATCTGCAAGCTTCATGACATCTCTTTCTCCTTTCTGGGCACAAACCCTTACATACAACAACCAACTGTTACACATGGTAACGTCAATCAGATGATAAAAAAGTCGTAAATACCACTTTCTGGTTCTCATTTTAATTTTGTACCTACCTATGATTGAGTTTATCTTATCCACGCCTCCCATGTGTTTATTGTAGAGTGTTACGACATGAGGGCAGTCAACATCTTCACTGGCTTTCTTGTTTTTGTCATACCGAGCCACCTTTGTTTGTTTTCCAATTCCTGCATATGTGGAGACTAGCGTTACACATTTGTTGTCTTTCCACACAACAGAAGAAACTTCAACCCCATCTACCTTCAAGCACGTCTCAGCAGAGAAACCTCTTGGACACTCTTTCAACTCATTTGCTGATGGAAGCTTCTCATTTTGTAGCCTGTCTCTTCTTGCAGTGCCAAGGGAGTGAATATTTCTGTGCTCCAAATAAACCATTAGTTGTATGGTTGTATAGAAGTTGTCGAAATACAGCTGATGGTGGTTTGGAGGAACATTGCGAGTTAGTCGCACAACAACATTTGCGCACGAGCCCAAATCAGGTTCCCCAGGAAGCCTGTTAGCTGGGTCATTCTCTTGCCCTGTGTAAATCTCGAAGTTGTATGCATAGCCACTAACACCACTTAATACATACAGTTTATATCCCCATTTATGAGGTTTTTTGGGCAAATATTGCTTCATATAATGATGAGCCTTGGTTGCACATAGCTGTTCATCGACACACAACATTTGTTCATACGGAATCGACTGGAACCTTGATTGAAGAGCTTGAACAATGGGTCTGAGTTTGTGAAGCCGATCGTGGCCTGGTTCTCCTCTTGGCACCATGGCATTGTTGTCATTAAAGTGAAGATTTTGCCTGATTGACTCAAAACGATTCACACTCATTGTTTCAATTATTATCGGATTTCCAATTGTTTCCTTCCAATAAGAGCGGACATTTGGAAGTCGAATGATTGACATTAATATACAAATCCCTAAGAACTTTTGTATATCAGTAAGGGTAAATACCATATTTGAGTTAGGATCCTTTTGAATAGAAAATAGTTGTGTCTCATGTAATATGTTTGTAAGAAGTTCCTCTGTAAAGAAGTAGGTAAAAAACTGATAAGGGGTGTCTAAATTCATGATGTCATCACAAAGCTTCTCATTTTCTTTATTAAAAGGTAGTGCCTTCGGGAGGATAGAAGCGAGCTCCCATGGAAGTTGTGGCTTAGTTTTCTTTTCTTTGATTTTCTCACTTCCCTCGGGCTTTTTCTTACCTTGTTTTTCTTTTTCTCCATTTTATTTTTTGGACTTTTCGTTTTCTTTGGCTTAATTTTCTTATCGATCATTGCTTTATTCAAAACATGGTTTTTCTTTTTTTTTCTTTGTTGTGTTTATCATCAAAAATCTTGACTGAAGGGCCAGTAGTCTTATAGAATGATGTTGATGGCAGTGGATGATTGAAACTTTCATCGGTTTTTAGGAGAGAATTAACCTCCGCATCAGGTTCAGAAGTTGTTGATTGTGTTGAGGTGTCACAAAGCACTATAACCCGTGAAAGTTTTATCAAAATCGTTTAAGCAGTTTTTTAAAAATGTGAAATTTTGTAGTTTCTTATGGGTTTTCAAGGGGTAAATACACTTATAAATCAAAAATTCAAAAAATGAAAAAAAAACGCCTGGAGATATTATTGTTTCATACCTACATGCCAAATTTAATGAAATCGGGCCATTGGTGTCATCTCTAGCTCTGTTGATATACATCCACACACTTATACACACACGCACACTTACACACACGGATGGACAGACACCACTCTGAAAACAACTTTATTTGATTCAGGGAGCTCTAAAACAAATATTACCACTAACAACTCAAATTAAAACATTTTGACGAAAACAATACTTTCTCCGAAATCCATTTTTTGGATTCGGGGGAACACTAAAACAAATGTTTCCACTAACGACTCAAATTCAAAACTTTTGACAAAAAAAACTTTCTCCATTTACTATGGTAAAGGGGGGGAGAAAGTAAAAATGACAGGAAAATTAAAAAATTGAAATACATACCAAAAAATCATAAAAAATCAGGGGTTTCCTCATAAGAAGTTTATTGTCAGACATGAAATGAAAAAGTTAGCTTGGAAAACTTAAACCTGGACATTCGGTACCTATAAACAATAACACCTAGAAAGTTAAAATATGTTATTTGTCATGTTATTTGAAACACATTTTACACATTCAATTACCACTACCCTACTTAATAAAGTAAAAATCACAACACAAACAAACCATGTTATGACAGTAAAACATGTGCTTTAAAACAAAGTTTTATATTATCAGCTGATCTGTACTGTTATACTCAGTTGATCAGTAAAAACAATCCTAATAAATAGAACATATTTTAAATTCCAGTTCCAAAATATAAAATGAAGGAATATTTACTTTTCAGGCAAATGGCCATATATAGAGTTAATTACCTTTCATTTAACACAACATGCATGTAAATCGTTCCGATAGAACTCCAGATCGCACTTAAAATAGGCTAAAAACTTTACCCCATTTTACTGTCTGAAGTGATTTTAATTTCCTTTTTTGGAAAATTTAGTGGCGTAACAGCTGCAATCGAAGCAGAATGGGCAAATATAGATACAATTACCTTCTATTTGGTACCAGCCGTGTGCAAATCGGTCCAATAGTATGGTCAGGCTCGCTGCCAAAAGTTTAATTTTTTCCCTATGTTAAATCTTCATAAGAAAAGTTTATTTTCCTTTGAACCCAATTAACATAGATGTTTTCAAATGTAGCATTCGTCGTAGGTCTCAAAATGACATTTAATATGAGTGTGAACCATTAAAACCGACCTTTTACAATTTGCCATTGTAATAACATTTAGACCATCAATGTTATTGAAATCAGCTGTTTCACATAATTAAGTGGATATAATACTAAACAATTTATCAATCAAATATAATTTTTATTTACACCTATAAAACTCTATAGTTTAAATAATGTAAAACCGTTTTTTTCTTTCCATTTAAAGGATAATACATGATAATTCATACATCTTTATGTACTGACCATGATAAACCAAATGCTTTTGAGAGTTTGCTCTTTTCCTGTCTTTAGACAAAGTACCTCGTGTCTTCACAATCAGCTGAATGGATGACTGTCAAATTATATCATTGCAAAAGTTTGGAAATGTCGATTTTTTTAATTTAAAAAAGTAAGATATCGTAAATGTAAATAAAACCTGCAAATATAGAAAATTTGAGCTTTTATTTGGTACAAACTGCATGAAAATGGGTCCAGTGAAAGTTTCAGATGAACCGTCCAAAGGATTGGAAAAGTTGATTTTTTCCCTTTTTCCCCCATGTTAAACCTCCATAAGAAAGGTTTATTTTCCATTTTTTACCCAGTTAACATAAATATTTTCAAAATACTAATAAAACCTGCACATATAGGGCCGATAACCTTTGTTTTGGTACCACCCGCATGGAAATCGGTCCAGTAGAACGGCCAGGGTCGCTATCATTAGTTTTACAAAGGTTTTTTAATATATAAGACTATTCAATCCACCTTATTTGCGTTAACAGCTGGTAATGAATTTTGTAAACAGCTGATTACATTTAATACCAGCTGTTAACGCAAATAAGGTGGATTGAATAGTCATGAAATAAAACTATTTTAGCCCTTTAAAATCACCTATAAATTTCATAAAATTATTTTTATTATTTTTAATACTTTTAATTTGAATTTGGATGACTATTCCATTATCGAATTACGTCTTTTTGCTTTTGTTCTTTATTAGCACATTTAGCGTCAATTTGAGGTTAATTGAAAAATGTTGAATAACTTTGTTATTTGTAAACCGATTTTAACAATCTTAGTGTCATTGGATTTGGCTTAAAAAGTGCTTTAAATTTGATGCTTAGTAACATTTTGTTTTACCTGCTATTTTCATGAAATTTGACTTTGAATTTTTTAAATGGCCGCCATTTTAAAATTTTATGAGTTTGATAAAAATATTTTTGGAAAATGTTAATGTTAAAAGACTTAAGGTTTATACCAAGTTTCATGAAAATACCTCCACGGGTAGATGAATTATTGATTATTTAAAAAAAAAATACAAAATGGCGGATTACGGCTAAACTAAGGCGAAATCGAATAAAATGTTACTCAATGTTTTCGACATATTTTTGTATGTAGAATCTGGTTCTGCATAGCACGCTACGCATTTTTGTGACACCCTGTATATTGTTCGGCGAAAGGGTGAATGAACGTTCTGATTCGTTTAAATCGTGTGTTAATGTTAACACTCACTTGATCACATGTATTTTTTTAGAAATCGTCATAATGCTCCACAGATGTTCAACTCATCTATAAATTTGTTACTAAATGAATACTATCGTACAATACAATAACAGCTTGAAGGCATGGTTAGGCACATTTTAAAACGAGGAATTGATATTTCAAGTAACAATTTAAACATAAGAAGAGCAATTTTTAAATGTTTTTTTATTTATATTGCACTTTTTTGTTGTTGCAATTTATTGTTATATGTTACACAGCTTTACTTGTTATATTGCTATAGTCTTGTTTACAGAAAGCCTATTTTTTATGTTGTTTTCAATTCTGAATATTTATTAAAATATTATTTTAGGATAACCTACTGCCCTGTCATTCTTTGTTAGATTTTTTTAGAAGGAATCCTCAAAACTGATAATGAGCCTAGGAGGCCCTATATTTATTTATTCATCTTGTTATGTGTTCAGATCTATGTTATTTAAAGAAGAATATAAGCGTTATTATTATTTGTAAATTCCATGAAAAATGTTGATGTATAAATGATTTTTACCTTGACTTTGATGTTTACAATCAATGTGTTTTACTACCAAAACAAATATTTTCAATAAAAAAGATGTGCGGTGTTTTATATGTTGTAATCGTATGTTATGAGTTATGTGTATGATAAATGCATAATTCGAAAAGTCTATGTAGGCCTATAGTAAAATAGTGTATGAAGCTATATATATTTTCCATTGAAAAAACTTGTTTCGTTAAAGGAAAGAATTAATGTTTTTAGAGGGAAAGACTTTCCGGCAGATTGTAAACATGATAGAAATTGCATAAGATCTTTTTATAGAATTTCTTTGAATATCGCAATCGTAGAATACTTTAATAAGTGACTGGTATAAAATTCATTATTCTTCTTAGAGATTATTAAATTTCACATTCAAATTACATTTCAAAAAGAGCAAAATTAAACATTTAAATATTTTGGCTTCATGTAAATATGTTACAACGGCTGAACATGGCTAGAGATTAAAATTATTTATTTTTCTTTCTAAGAATGTTTTCCATTTATTTTAGTAATACGTGGCGAAATAATAATCAACAATAAGACAAAACGACAACACCTGCGCCATATCCTCCTGTACAACTATATTTCCAGGCGAATATACCTTTTACGAGAATAATAGTACATGAGGAGAAGATCAGACGGGTTTGATATATGCGATAGCTCTCTTCTCTCGGCCGTTCGACAAGCATCATCACATGAAGCAATGTATGTATACATCACATGAAGACGATGTCGCAGTCACAAGCGCGACCCGCGGGACGGCTGAACAGCTGAACGGAGCAACAGCTGATGCGAGAGATAAAAACACAGATTTATAGTAGCAGTCAAACGTACAAGACCAAAGACGGACCCCCGGTTATGTTTTACAGTTGTTGTATACAATAAACAGCTGAACGTATGCGGGAGATGTCGGCTGCTCGTCCTCGGAGTAGCGCTGGCGATTTGTCGAGGCATGCGCGGGGACTACGCTGCGCATACCGGACTGGGCGACGGGGCAAAGCCATTCTGCTAGTGATATGATCAATATTACAGTAGAATCAATACAAATATGAAGCGTGAGAGGGAGGGTAATTGTTATACTTACCATTCGCCAATGACAGGCCAACCCCACGAAGGCAGACGGAAACACACGAGTGATTCCGAAATCTACGGAAATTAGATAGTTAAAGTACCACCATCTAGCGGTAGTTTAATAAACATTTAGAGTAAGGTAAAAACACCAACAAACCAAATAATACACCCAATAGAAAACAACGTCATTAAAAAAATCATTTAGCCAATGTTGGCAGGACCTTGCAAAATCTACTCGATGGTTTTCGTCAGTTTGCGTGGGGTAGCGGATTTGTACCCCCCGGATTTGTACCCCCCCACAAAAAACGCTACGTCATTTTGACGTCACAGGAGGCGGGGCCTAAATCGCTCGAGAAACAGCCTGCGACTGGAAATGTACCCCCCAATACATTATTAAATCATCAACACCTAATTGGTTTCAAATTAAATTATTTTCCTTAAGTCTGACCCCGGAATTGTACCCCCCGGATTTGTACCCCCCGTCGCCAAATACTAAAGTCCTACCCCGGATTTGTACCCCCCGGATTTGTACCCCCCGTCGCCAAATACTAAAGTCCTACCCCGGATTTGTACCCCCCGGATTTGTACCCCCCGTCGTCCAATGCTAAAGTCCTACCCCGGATTTGTACCCCCCGTTGCCAAATTCTTAAGTCGTACCCCACATTTGTACTTCCTGTACTCAAATCTATTCTGACCGACCATGGAAATACACCCTACAGTCCTTTATTGGTTGAGTTAATACAATTAATTCCTAACGGTGAGTAAAATTTCAAGTAAAATAGCTGACTGGAATAAACATTGCAAGCAAAGCTACGACATTAATCTAGTGTAATGAGTAAAATGAAAACACTCCTTTACTTCATACAGCTTATCATTTGTTGAAATTGGATTGTATATAGTATAAAAAATTTGTTGAGCTGTAGTACAAAAACATTTTGCAAATTTATTTCTGATACCGTTCGACAACACTGAAATTAACTTTTTTCCAAGGTAAAAATTAATTAACACCTAATATTATCTCATTATATAGCTCAAATTTAAGCTTTATTTGTTTTTTATGTTCCTCAAGATTGGGAGTTTATTGCTCTATGAATTGTGATTTTTAATCTGAATTATTTTTTCTTTTATAATTAGAGGATTGTTGATAGGGTTAAAAAGCTTTACTTCAATCACTGGTTTCATATCATAATAATTTTAAGTTAATGTTTTGCAATATTACAAATGTTATGAATGAGTTAATAGAAACTAATTACTGTCAAGACTATAGTCCTATGACACGAAACCAACGAAAGTCAACAACTATGAAAATTTACCCGGTATATTTCCGTAGTCGGTCAAAATGGATTTTAGCACAGGGGGTACAAATCCGGAGGGTACAAATCCGGGGTCGGACTTAAGAATTTGACCATGGGGGGTACAAATCCGGGGGGTATAAATCCGGGGTAGGACTTGAGGATTTGGCGACGGGGGGTACAAATCCGGGGGGTACAATTCCGGGGTCGGACTTAAGAAGGCAGGTTTAATTGGATTCATATCAATTATGCAACTGTTCAGCCAACCGTGAAATGTCAGTTGATTAAAATACATAATAATTTATCCCTCCTAAAAGTTCGCGGCCGGCATTGTAACCCCCGTCCTGTGACGTTAAAATGACGTAGCGTTTTTTCTGGGGGGTACAAATCCGGGGGGTACAATTCCGGCGACCCGCGTGAGGGAGGGTTGCGTGAGGGATATACCTGCGTCGCTGGCGAAAGATGAGTGAAATTACCATTTCTCTCCCGCTTCATAGCTGTATGAATTCTACAGTACGCATACGCATAGTTGACTGGGTTGACAAAGCAATGCCATTCTGTTTGTGGGATGTAAAATACAAGTCTAAGTGTCAGTAAGGACTAATGAAATGGTAGATATTTCATTAAAGTAAATGGCTCATCATTACCCTCACATTAGCCTTGTTATTATTGACTAATAATTACTATTAATATAGTGGTAATTTCATTTTATTTACTTAAAATTTATTGCTGTTAGAAAGTTCAGCTTTGTTTTATAATTATATAATCATTTTTCCATTATAGCAAGGTCGATTTGGATTTGTATCAAAGGACACAAAATAATCTTTATTTTTCTTAAATGCACCGTAAATTGTTAAGAAATAAATAGTAAATTTATAATATATATTTTTTTAGATACATTTGGATGGTGATAGGGCACTGAGTTAAATTAAGCAAATTAAGTTAATCAAACCAGGTCGGGGAACTTAAAATTCTGTGATGTTTACAAACCTTTGCTCTTTATAATCGTTTTCTAAGTTCATTCTTGAACTATTGTGCACCCGCTTCAATTCCTGAGTAAATGATTTAGTTTATAATTTATCTAACGCTAAAATACACTAATTAAGTTTGTAATAATCAAATCCAACTTAATTTTAATCTACAGTGGGTGTTCGTTCATAAAACCTTAGCCGAGTTTACGTTTCAAGCAATTAATTTGCTTAATTTGAGCGAATGAATTTGTGTCATACTAACTAGATAGCTACGAAACTTAAGCAGCAACTTATCAAGAGAAATATTCAGTCATTGTTCGTAATGATTTTGCAATTTTAGTAAGGAGCGATTTTGACAGGACATGTTAACTTTGAACGTAAGTAGTGTTTTACAACCGAATTCATAACAAAGCTAGCCTCGAGTAATCGAAAGAACCAATTCATCGAAGGAACCAATTAATCGATGGATCCAATTACTCGTTCAACGACAGTTAGTTGGACTAGCTGCAGCTACGTCTGCCTGTCCTTTGCTCATGGGACAGCCGGCTTCTAAGGAGGCAAGTTTACTAATGAGACGGTAGCTTGAGGAAGATTTCACACGGACGATGTTACCATAAATAGCCAATTACGCCAATTATTGGCTCCAATCAGCCTAAAATGGCGCGAGGTCAACAAATACACTCTGGCAGTTGTCGGATGGCCGCTTGGAGATTAAGCTGCCCTTCGCCTACACTATAGAAATGCATGTGTAGTTGCGAGAATGCCTCATCCCCTAGCGGCCATGCACTCTCTGTCAGAGCGTAGCTAAAATCAACATGTAAGACTATACTACTTACGTCAAAACAGCTCAAAATAATATTCTTGCGAAATCAGGACATATGTTTCGGGGTTAATACCTGAAACATATTAACCCTGAAACATATGTCCTGATTTCGCAAGAATATTATTTTGAGCTGTTTTGACGTAAGTAGTATAGTCTTACATATAAATTGCAGCTCAGGGGCTATTATCATGGATTCTAAAATCAACAACTAATGTCAAAAAAAGTTGGCTCCAATCAGCCACCTATGTCGCCAATTATTACTGGCTTAAATCAGCCAACAAAACATTGGCAACATAATTTCTTAGGTTCCAATCAGCCACTAATGTGACCAATTAATGCCTCGTAGCTTTCAACAATGTAACCAATTTCAATTAGCCGCCAATTTACCCAATTGTTGGCTCCAATGAACTAAAATATCATCATTATTTTGTTAAAATCAGCGACAAAGACAGCGTTGGACGCCTATGATCGGGTACGAACTATTTGGTTAGAGGTATCAGGACTCTATTTTATACATATTGTTTGTTAACACTTGCCTTTTAATTGAAACATATTTTCTTTCCAGAATAGAATTTTGATCTCTAGAAATCTTTGTTGGTAGCTTTGAGAACTTTAAATTCGAAATTAGAATAACAAAAATTATCGACTGAAAACTTGTGTAGGCCTACTTAGAGTGACTTTGATATATGGTTGAATTCTAAATAGTAGGATTGGTTAATTTTTAAATCCACCCGACTCTTAGTAGTTTAAATTCCGTGAAATCAAGTAATTTGATGTGTACTGTAATGTGGTTAAAATTTGACAAGTGAAGAGGAAAATTATAAGTAAATCTGACAGCTAAATTCAAAAGTCTAAACATCGCATTTCCTTCTACTACTTTCATTGCATTTTGAGTGCAGTGTATTTATTTTATTGTTATAGACACTAAAATACACCATCATAAACACTAATAGTAAAATATTTTATCGACCAGCTTTCAAATGAATTACTTACGTTTATTGAGGTACTTCATTTAAATCATCTGAGTCGCAGAAAGATGTAACGACCGTCAGTAAGAGATCTTCTTCCCTATTTGAAAACAACCAGTCTAGATATGGCTTCAAACAGTTCATGAATTGGATTTAATAGTTCATGAATTGAATTTATATATCTCTGCACGTTGTAAGATAAGGTATTAACCTAGGTTTATGTGGATAGTGCCCGCGACTGTTTTATCGTAAGGCGTTATTAGTTATTGCTACATGGACTGAGGGAATTCGATGGCATTGATGGCCTAGGACCTAAAGTATAAAGAGAGTTTACTATATGAAGAAGTGTTTATGCGGTATTAATTTATCCTAGTAAGGGAACAGCATTACAATTTTAAAATAAAGTTCATCGCCATCTGCTTTTTACTTTCTTCCCCCTATAAGGCCTATATGGAGAAAGTATTGTTTTCGTCGAAATTTTCAAATTTGAGTTGCTAGTGGATATATTTGTTTTAGTACTCCTTGGATTCAAAAAAGTGGGGTTTTGAGTGGTGTCTGTCTGTCCGCGCGCGCGCGCGCGTGTGTGTGTGTGTGTGTGTGTGTGTGTGTGTGTGTGTGTGTGTGTGTGTGGATGTATATAAACAGAAGTAAAGACGACACCAGTACTCAGAACTCAGAACTCAGAACTCAGAACTCTTTATTAGCCATACAGATATTCATGAAAAATACATTGGCTCTTCGGAGAGATGTTAAAACAAACAGGCTACAAATAAAATTGTGTTACTGACCACCTGCTGTCCAAAAACTCCTTAATACTATAAAAACAGTTATTTGTCAAAAAGGATAAAACTGTCTTTTTGAAGGCTTTATCTTTCAGGTCACGCACTTCACAAGGCAGCTTATTATATAAAATACTTGATTTGACATTTATGGAGGAATCAGTTTTAAACCATCTACTTCTAGGCACATTTATCATATTCCTAGAGCGAGTCTCGTATGTGTAAACCGCTCCCCGAACACTGACATGTTGCCAATTGGATCGTACGAAGATCAGACAATGATAAATGTACAAACACACCACAGTAAGTATTTTAAGGTCCTTAAAAATAGGCCTGCAATGATCAAACTTACCAGCACCAGCTATAATACGCAGGGCTCTTTTTTGAATTTTGAGAACATCGTCAGTGTGCGGGGAGCAGCCCCACACCACCAGCCCATAGCTCAAGTGAGACTGAAAGAGGCTAAAGTATGCCTGCCTAATGCCGTCCCGATCCAATGAGCCACTGAGTCTTCTCAAAGCAAAAACACTACTACTTAATTTTTTACAGAGTCCAATTACATGAGGTAGCCAATTAAGTTTGGGATCCAGAGTGACGCCCAAGAACCTTGGGTTAGGATCCTGAGCGTCAATCTGTTCCATATCTCTCAGACTAAAAATAACTGTGGAGGTTTTCTCCTTATTTAAAACCAATTGATTTGTAGACAGGCAGTTTTCGACAACAATTTTGGTAGTTTTAGCATAAGCCAATACCTGTCTACAGTTATCGTGAACATTGATTACAGTGGTGTCATCGGCATAGAGGACGGCAGTGGCAGGTACACTAGAGCCCAGATCATTCACCATGACCAGAAACAGAAGAGGCCCCAGGACAGAGCCCTCGGGTACCCCTGCTGTGACATTTTGTGTGGTAGAGACACCTAAGTCCGTTAAAACATACTGAGATCTATTTTCTAAATAAGATTGGAATAGCTTTAGATCTTTACCTCTAATGTTATAAAAGCTAAGTTTACTTAACAAGATCGAGTGAGAAACCTTGTCAAACGCTTTACTAAGGTCACAGAAGGTGAGAGCCGCAAAGCACTTGTGCTCAAAAGCATCCAGAATACAAGCTTTATAATAGCATGAGTGGTGGAAAGACCTTTTCTAAAACCAAACTGGCTTGGGCTGATAATATTGTTACTTTCTAGGAACTCAGTTAGTTGAATACAAATTACAAACTCAATTATCTTAGACAGAATTGGAACTATGGCTATGGGTCGATAATTACCAATTTCATTTACACTTCCTTTTTTAAAAATAGGATGAACAATAGTTGTTTTAATTACATCTGGGAAAACTCCATAAACAAGAACAAGATTAATAAGATACGTTAATGGTTCGACAAAGCCTACAATAGATTTCTTAACTAGACTGTTTGAAAAACCAAAGTGGTCCCTGCTAAACTTGTTAGACATAGAATTAACAATGTTTAAAATATCATTCGGTGTAACTAACTTAAAGCTACTTTGAATAGACTCAAAATCACTGTCAGTAACTAAAAAAGTTTTAAAATCACAATCAGGTACAGAGGTATCACAACATTTGAAGGGGTCCCCCGTAAAACGTTCTAAACGACAAAAACCTAGTTTTGAGTAATCAAGGGTTGAAAGTTGAATTCTAAAATTTACGGTTTTTTAAGGTTAGAACTTATAATCATGTATAATCTTTTAACACCCTATTTATAACATCATAATGTAGCATTATATTTAATTTGTACTTGCCATCAAGCATTTTAAAACATTTAACGTGTTTCTTTTAGGGGTTATAACGTTCTAAATGACTGGCGCTTGGAACGTTTTCTGACGGACTGCTCTTCTACTTTGGAAGAAAACATGAGGGAGAGTAGGAATACCAACAGAAACAAAAATAAAACTGAATATAAAACAATTTTATTGATGTAAAAGTACAAAAACGTAATGTTGTTAATAAAACGTGATACGTCATTTTGCTAAAAGTTATCCACATGTGGTGCTTAAAACGTTATTCTACCCACCTCTTTTAGGGGCAATTTCCAGGCCTTGGCTTCTTATTTTTTTAAATATAGGGTAATCCAACTTTTCTATATTCAATCCTGGTCTTATCCTTCCACTTTCCAATATTTACTTCACGTCTTTTATTTTTATTTACGCGATTTTGGTCCTTGGGTGACAGCGCAACGACCGCAGCACATCAGCGCAACAGCGCAGTCTTGCGAAGTGGTCCAATTTCATAATTGCCCAGTGGTCCAATTTCCATGAAAGTTAGCGAATAGGTATCAAATCGTAGTCTCTCCAGGCATTTTTAATTTCTTTTTGGGTCTATTTACCCCAAAAAAAAACCCTCAAAAAACGACAACAACCCCAATTTCTCAAAAACGGCTCATACTATTTTGATAAACAATTCATGGTTTATAGTAACATGACAAGCAAATGACACCACCCGCATGTGTTCAAAAATTCAGATTTAAAAATTCTAAGGATTTAAGTGATAAAAAATAAAAAAGTTTAAATTTTACTTAAAATTATAATGACTAATCAAAATATACTTGCAACCAATAAATTCGGCTTAAAAAATCCAGTATTTTGAATTATCAACTTACGTTAACCGGTTTCAGAGATAATTGATATTTTCGTTTGGTGGTAAATGCAACTTATTTTGACAAAATTTGTTATTCATTTGTGAGACTATTGTAAAGTTTCATTTTATCTTATAATGAATTTTCTTGCTTTAAATGGTTTTAAGGTGGAAGTTATGTGCCAGTTTGCTGATACCAATCATTGTAAATTCTATTTAACAAAGGCGACTTTGTGGAATAATCACATATTGCAGCTCTTGTAGATTAATCTTCGAATTTTAGAAAAATCTACCTAACAAATCCTGACCAAGATGAAACTTTACTCAGACATTATTAGTAAACTCCCTAATGAGAAACCCCAAAGTCCCCGAAAATCCCTGCTGTGCTCCATCCGCCATATTAAAAAATCATTTTCGATCCATATTTCTCTTTAGGTTTGTTTAATCAACACGAAACCCATAAGAGATACGAAAAGAAGTAAATACCCCCGTTGCAGCAGACCTGCATACTCAGCGAATTTCAAGTGCACAACAACATATTTCGATCCAATATAGCGAGATTTGACATGTTTTTGTAAGCTCCATAAGAATAACATGGGGAATGAGTATGGAGGTTTGCTGCTACAGGTATATTAAAACTGGGTGATTTTAATTCAATATTTAGTAGATCTGAACTAGAAGAAGCCATTTACCAAGTTTTATCAAGATATGTTGAGAAATAAGCGAGATATAGAATTTTACTTATTTCCCATAAGGTTAACATTGGGACAACGTACTGTGTTTACCACTTTCAATATCTCGGCAACCAATGGACATAGAGCCATGATTCAAAATACTAAATTGTTTGTTTTTTTGGGCTGAATTCAATGGTGACAGTAAAAATTTGAAAATTTTTATTTTTCTATGTAAAAATCTCAAAAAACCCATTTTTGGGGGGTTTACCCCCCTTTACCCCCCCTTCCGGTGGTCCGATCGGGCTGGTTTACGAACTCGTCCGAATAATTACTACTTTACACGTCTATGCCAAATTTCATTCCGATTGGACCATTTTTGCGCAAGTTATCGTGCTTAAAGACACATATATATATAGATATATTGATATATATATATATATATATTTATGAAAGTGAACGAATGGTGTTTTTGGCATCTGAGGACCTCAAAAAGAAAAGTTATGATGGTTTTAGGCTTAGGTCTTACCATGAGACCTACGGTAACAGCTTCTTCCCTATAGGGGAAATTCGCTAAAATGTGTTTGTGTAGAGCACAACAAAACACAAACACATGAAAAAATAAAATGAATAAAAATGTGAGTGTTAGCAGGACACAAATTCATTATATTTATTGTGTGTTTTTGTACACATAGCCTACAATAAAATAGTTATAGACATGTACAAGAAGTCGCTAGTTGCTCGTGACGCAAGTTGCCAGTTCCCAGTTGATACCGACACTAGCTACTAGTTGCCAGTTGCCAGTTGCTGAGGCTCGTGACGCAAGTTGCTAGTTGCTCGTGTCGCCGGTTGCTAGTTGCCACTTGCTGCCGATACTAGCTACTAGTTACTAGCTGCCAGTTGCTGAGGCTCGTGACGCCGGCTGGTAGTTCCTCGTAACGCTAGTAGCCCATTGCCACTTGCTGCCGATACTAGCTTCTAGTTACAAGTTGCCAGTTGCTGAGGCTCGTGACGCCGGCTGGTAGTTCCTCGTAACGCTAGTAGCCAATTGCCACTTGCTGCCGATACTAGCTTCTAGTTACAAGTTGCCGGTTGCTGAGGCTCGTGACGCCGGCTGGTAGTTCCTCGTAACGCTAGTAGCCAATTGCCACTTGCTGCCGATACTAGCTTCTAGTTACTAGTTGCCAGTTGCTGAGGCTCGTGACGCCGGCTGGTAGTTCCTCGTAACGCTAGTAGCCAATTGCCACTTGCTGCCGATACTAGCTTCTAGTTACTAGTTGCCAGTTGCTGAGGCTCGTGACGCCGGCTGGTAGTTCCTCGTAACGCTAGTAGCCAATTGCCACTTGCTGCCGATACTAGCTTCTAGTTACTAGTTGCCAGTTGCTGAGGCTCGTGACGCCGGCTGGTAGTTCCTCGTAACGCTAGTAGCCAATTGCCACTTGCTGCCGATACTAGCTTCTAGTTACTAGTTGCCAGTTGCTGAGGCTCGTGACGCCGGCTGGTAGTTCCTCGTAACGCTAGTAGCCAATTGCCACTTGCTGCCGACACTAGCTACTAGTTGCCAGTTGCCAGTTGCTGAGGCTCGTGACGCAAGTTGCTAATTGCTCGTGACGCTAGTTGCTAGTTGCCACTTGCTGCCGATACTAGCTACTAGTTACTAGTTGCCAGTTGCTGAGGCTCGTGACGCCGGCTGGTAGTTCCTCGTAACGCTAGTAGCCAATTGCCACTTGCTGCCGATACTAGCTACTAGTTACTAGTTGCCAGTTGCTGAGGCTCGTGACGCCGGCTGGTAGTTCCTCGTAACGCTAGTAGCCAATTACCACTTGCTGCCGATACTAGCTACTAGTTACAAGTTGCCAGTTGCTGAGGCTCGTGACGCCGGCTGGTAGTTCCTCGTAACGCTAGTAGCCAATTGCCACTTGCTGCCGATACTAGCTACTAGTTACAAGTTGCCAGTTGCTGAGGCTCGTGACGCCGGCTGGTAGTTCCTCGTAACGCTAGTAGCCAATTGCCACTTGCTGCCGATACTAGCTACTAGTTACTAGTTGCCAGTTGCTGAGGCTCGTGACGCCGGCTGGTAGTTCCTCGTAACGCTAGTAGCCAATTACCACTTGCTGCCGATACTAGCTACTAGTTACAAGTTGCCAGTTGATGAGGTTCGTGACGCCGGCTGGTAGTTCCTCGTAACGCTAGTAGCCAATTACCACTTGCTGCCGATACTAGCTACTAGTTACTAGTTGCCAGTTGCTGAGGCTCGTGACGCCGGCTGGTAGTTCCTCGTAACGCTAGTAGCCAATTACCACTTGCTGCCGATACTAGCTACTAGTTACTAGTTGCCAGTTGCTGAGGCTCGTGACGCCGGCTGGTAGTTCCTCGTAACGCTAGTAGCCAATTACCACTTGCTGCCGATACTAGCTACTAGTTACTAGTTGCCAGTTGCTGAGGCTCGTGACGCCGGCTGGTAGTTCCTCGTAACGCTAGTAGCCAATTACCACTTGCTGCCGATACTAGCTACTAGTTACAAGTTGCCAGTTGATGAGGTTCGTGACGCTGATTGCCATTTGCTCGTGACGCTAGTTGCCAGTTTCCACTTGCTGCTAAATCTAGTTACTAGTTACTAGTGGCTAGTTGCTCAGTTGCTGAGGCTCGTGACACCGGTTGCCAGTTGCTCGTGATGTCAATTGTCAGTTTCTCGTGCCGGCGTTGGCCAGTTGCTTTTGACTCCGGTTGCCAGTTGCTCGTGACGCTGGTTGCCAGTTGCTCGTAACGGCGGCTGCCAGTTGCTCGTGACGCCGGTTGCCAGTTGCTCGTGACGCCGGTCGCTAGTTGCTCGTGACGCTAGCGCAGGCGGAATGAAGACGCCGCAACGTCAGGCATCTCAGTGATTCCTACAATGGTGGCTAATTAACAAGGCCTTGTACCGAGATAGCGCCCGTGTCTCGAGCCAAATATTTTAATTCGGACACGATTCCGCCAGCGACAATTTTATCGGGACACGATCGAGCTGGCGCTCGTTTATCAGCGGTGGCCCACTTCGCACTGGCTGCAGCGGTGGTTGTGGTATAGTGAGTGGGAAATTATGGCAAGACTGATTTAATAAATCCTATTTTTTAGATTGTGAGTTAAAGAATATAAATTAAAGTAGGCGAATAGCTATTGGTCGCTTAAGTAATCTAAAAAGTTTAAACTTACTGTCGCTTGGAAGCTATTTAGTTCATAATTTTGCATCATCGATACAACATGGTATAAAACCCGTACGAGTTTTAGCTTATGCCGGCACTGTATGGTATTTTTGAAATTTTTATCCTTAACGCGCAACACAAATTGACAGTAAATAAACAATAGTTTTCCAAAACCTGTTCTCAAGTATCACAGAATGTTCTGAGGTGTTATGTATGGTTTATGTTATAAACCACACAAGAGTGAGTTGAAACTACGTTGCGAACAGGGGAACATAATGACATGCGTATATCAAAAATATACGGAAATCATCTCATTAAACCATAACTCAAATTATTGAAATTAATAGTGACAATTCCCATGGAATAACATCATATTAGATTTTCTCCTAATATGAAAATCTAATAAAACCCAACTTATAAAATAATTAAAATCTAAATATGTATAAATAAAGAAGTACAATATTTATGCTATCGATTATTCTTAGCTTTTAAGTGAGGGATAATCTAAGCACACCGTTAGAAAAGTACTTTCCCATTATATTATACTAAAGTTTTTGAATATCGTAGAAAAAAGAATTAACATGGGCTTTAAGCGTTAACATGATGGTTGCGAAATAACAACAAAATGTATAAAAAACAAAATGTCCCTTACAAAATGGAGTCAAATGTTTTATTAAAGCAATGAGTAAAAATGTCAATATTTGGTTGAATTTAAACCAGTAGGCGAACTGTAGTTCGTATTTAATCCGTACATAATATAAACAAAGCGCAACCTCCTCCCAAGCTGACCGATGTGTCGCGCCCTACGCACGTCACACAGTACGCATGCCCGCGGACGCATCAGATACACCGCGCACACCCGGCTGCGCGTGCCTAGCGCATATTTCAAAAACAGCATAACCAACTTTTTTTGGAATTTGACTTATTATTATTTTCAGTATTTACAACATGAAATACATCGTTTGGTGCAGAAACATCACAACTGCGACTAACCATAGGGCTTCAAACTGGGCATCGAATCCACCACTGGGCATCGTTTAGTGCAGAAACCACTAAAGTGACTGGCAGTTGTGTTGTTTCTTCAACAAACTCGGGGTAAATTTATTTTTTGTGTAGAGCGATGTTGGCAACCCTGGCTATCATCGTGCCCATGTGCTGTTAGCTTCCTTTCTGCAGGCCAGTGGAGTGCACTTTGTTTACATTATAATAGTTAATGTAAACAAATATTAAAATTGTTCACTTATGTTGTTTCTGCAATAAACGCTGTTTTCAAAACAAATTATATTGGTTTACTCATTTTCTGACGTTTGTTTGTCAATAATTTCTATCATTAAATAAAGTGTTTCATTTATATCTTTGTTTTTTTAATAAGTCCAAACCTGAAAATCTGTCAGAAAATTTGTAAACCAATACACTTGGTTTTGAAAACAGCGTTTATTGCAGAAACAAAATAAGTGAAAAAATTTTAATATTTTTTTCTGTGGTGTGTCAACATTGATGATAAAGACCAACATCCAGGACTCTAAAATACTCGGTAGTTAACAATAAAAAATTAAAATGTTTGATACTTTACAAAAAACAGTTTTTTTTTAATTTCCCTAAAATTTAAAAATGTTGGCTATGCTGTTTCTGAAATAAACGATTCATTTAACCGTTTTATTATAATTTAAACAAAGCGCAACCACCTCCCAAGCTGACCGATGTGTCGCGCCCTGCGCACGTCACACAGTACGCATGCGCGCGGACGCATCAGATACACCGCGCACACCCGGCTGCGCGTGCCTAGCGCACTGTACGTGCCGCGGCCTCGGGCCCGTTACTTAGCGCTACGTGGTTCTAGTTGTGGCTATTTTATGCGAACATACAGAAGTTTCAACTGTGAAATTCCTCCGTAAAATGTTCAAATGGAAGTTACGCATGCGCGTAAATGCATTTGCTACAGGTAACGAGAGAAACTTGCGTCGAGTCGGGTTGGAAAATTGTGCAACGTGTTCTATGATGCGTTGTATGGAAATTTAAAATCTTAGTTGCATTGTAGTTATCCCACCGTAGAAAGGTTATGTATTAGCGCAAAAAGAAATGTATTCTGTATCGGTGGCTCGTCTGAAAAAAAACTTCATGATGTACAGTTGTTTCTAGTAGAGAGTCAACATTGATTGAACAAAAAACTGCGGGAATCAAACTACAACTAATGTATTTAGCGAGTTTGGATTCATTTCTATATGCTATGGCTAAAAGTACAGTTATTTGTAAAAGATAAAATATCATAATCGACCTAATGTTGATTTGTTGATTTCCTATGTAATAAATCTTCAGTATATAATTTATTCCTTTGTAAATTATATTTAATCTTTGAGATCACTAGGCAATGTTTTGTGATAAACCGAAAAACATTGTTGACAGAATATAAGATTGGATTGAGATTAATACAACTCCAGCTGTTTTATAGTTTTATCATTACAGTCCAATTGTCTCAAGCCAGTTCAATTCTGTCATTGCGAGTGATTTTATTTATGAAGTTGGCAGGTTTCATTTAACTGTCATCAAGTATTGTTTGCACAACAAAATAAAACACTTTTACAATTGAGATTAGTTTAAGGCAAATTCATAAAATATTGATAAGGTTCTACATAAGTTATAATAATTCGTCAAAGATAACAGGACAGTGCCAGTAATTTCCATTGTGACTTTGAAAACAATATTTTATTGCACTGTTTCAATAGTTTTATTTGGATCTTTAATTACTATATTGTATAGTTCTGTTAAATAAGAAAGGATGCGTAAAAATTAAGTAATATTTTCTAGAATTGTCAAAATAAATTAAATCTTTAGTTTTTTACTTTACCTGAAACTATGATGTTTCTTACGGAAATGCACTGCAGTTCAGAGCGCCCGAATGTCAGCAACATGTGATGCAGACCTGTGCCGCTTGTAGCCGTGAGCGCCTGACAGAACAGACTGCCTTGTTGGCAGTTGATGACGGTGCGTAGAATTACATTAGGTAAAATTCTGACAATAATAATACCTAAAGAAAAATTTTAGTTTGACAATTTTTGATTAATAAAATTCAAACTATAACAATTATAATTGTTGGTGTAGTATTATGATTACTGTACGCTTATTGAATAACAACAGAAAAGATTAGAGAAAATTATAGAAGATATTTCATTGTAAATTAATCCGATGAGAAATAATTATTTTCATTTAAAATTAGTCATTATGTCTGCTTATAATACTGTCTTTATTGTTTGAGATTCCTTCACAAAAGCGTAGACAGATAATAAGTTTTCAAATTAGTAACTGTCAAAGTCATTTACTACCTTTAAAATAACAAGTTCCTTATTATAATATGACCGAATAATATAATCTCAAACGCCTCTCGTGTTACACATAAAATATGTTACCGAATTTTTAACTGGATGCAAAAATTCTATGACTCTGTATAATGTGATATAAATTACCGTAAAATTTAGTAGACTTTACTATCAAGTGCTGATTCGTGACAGAGTGCTAATTAATATACAATAGACTGTTTAGTAATATACAGGAATTCAAAACCATCACTCCAATGCAAGATAAGGTATCTTTAGTATAAATAAAACCGCCTAGCTGTAAACAGTTAACCATCCATCCTAGGAAATATTTCAGACCAGAATCTAAAAACCGATAAGATAGAAAGTTTCGAATTCGTCTATCTTTAAGGACCAGCATAGAAATCATTCGAGCGGGTTCACCAGACGAAAACAAACAAAACCCGAATCTAGTCCAACCCCATAAAACCCATTCCACCGCCATAAACGTCGCCGGAAACACATTCGGGTAAAACTATCGCTTTAACATTCCATCCCGGCCGGGCGTAAATCACCAAATCAATCCGAACCGGGCAACCCCATTAACCCCGACTCGGGAAATCGAGCCCGGAATTCTGATCTGGAAGATTTATTATAATATATTCCGACTAGCGGCCGAGTTCGGCACCGGCGTCTCAGTCTTCTACGCACAACGTCCGCAAAAGGAATTTGTCTCGGGCTAAAATATGAATTTTAATTTGTCCGGACTTATCAGCGGCGCGGCGTGAGTTATGGGAGGTGAGCTCTGTGAGTCTCTGAGTCTGTGAGCTCGCCGCCGCATCTGCCGCGCGGAGGTTTATTGTGGACACATGCTCGCTGCTTGGCCATTGTTGCACCGCTACAGCTGTTCCATGGCCTTGTTTCTGTTATGATAGATTTGATGTAACCACAGTACCTAGAATATATTTATACGGTAGATATCTTGCGCAGGTGAGAGTAAGAAAAAGATGTGACGTCATGGTAGTCTAAGACTTGAAAGAAGGTTCAGCAAGTTCACGTGCAAATCTCGTGAAACTTCGCCAAATCTCGTGAGATTTTTCATTACTAGAATGAAACATAGTCTTAATTTGTTGACAAATAAATACTTAAACTTGAAATAAAAGGTGAGTTAGAAGCTTAAGAAACATGTTATAATAATAAATCAGCTGTATATGTTTGGTGCTAATTTGGCTTGCAGCGAGACTTGCTGGTGCGTCGATTTGCAAAAGAACTTGGCGCAATAATTACAGTAAAAGTCCTGTCGCTCTGGTGCGCACCACCGATCAGCAGAACGCTTTCTGATTGGCTGGTCTACTGCGCATATTGTTTGTGATACTTACCGTATACTTACCGTTCATGATACTGTGAATGTATGTCTAACTATGAAGCGGGAGAGGGAGAGTAGTTATAATTTAAATCAAAACATAAGGCCCACGCCGTCAATAAGCCCAATGCTAAAATTAACATTAGTCTATGGACGGAGTGGGCCTTATGATTTGAATCGGCCTATACATTTATCGCTCACCAGCAACAGTCATTCCTTACACGAAAACAAACGAAACCAGTGCGTATTCTGTAAGTTCCCATCAGGCATATCATTGGCTGGAGCATTATACTGTAATAGTTTTACCGTAGTACTAATCAAGGAATTATTTTTTTTTTAGTGTCAGTATCGATTTCCTATTAATGAGTAGTTCGGTTTATTGTTGTTCCAATCTTATTCTAAGAGATATTTGATTTTCCGCACTAGACAGTAACATTTTTGGGAGATTTCAAGATTCCTCGTGAGATTTCGTTTGCCTTCGTGGGGTCGGCCTGTCGCTAAGATTGTATGATTTCCCTCCCTCTTCCACTTTAGAGTTGAATTGATTTTACTATAATCGTGTCTAAAAGATTTTGTAGATCGCGTATATTCGCAATGGTTACACTTCATATGCCTCGTTGTTGTCAAGTAGCATCCTTTAGAATATATTTTTATAAAAAACCTTGAACGAAGTGCTGTATTCGATTTAGATAATAATATTATAATAAATATGATAGTATAATAATATGTTTAGAAAGTACATAGATTAGTTTTTTTTATATCAAGAATATTTGGAACTGGAATGGTTTGTAACGCGTTATTTTAGGACCCATATTTTATACTTTTTTGCGAAATTGAAAGAACAATAATAAGAGAGTTGTATTTATAAAAACCAATGAAAATTTGCCAACGAAATCACCTAAATAATATATTATATGTTTCCAGGACTGTTCTTCGGATTCTGCGCTACAGCTGACACTAGTCTCATCACAAAGGCTTTTAAAACTTCAGTCTTTCTTTAAATTATTAGAAGAATATTATTTTATATCATAAAAAATGTCGAGTCACTGTGTAAAACATTTACTCTCCTGCGACAAAAACGCCGTTGCACAGATTTTTTCGCATTTTTCTAATATAAAGATACCGTTCAATAAAACTGCTCCACGACACTTCTGAAGGAAAATCCTTGATAATTATAATTTATGTATTATTTAGGATTTTTATTTTTTTTGTGCCTGTGTGCTACTTTTCTTGTGTTATTTTCAATATTTATTGCTCTTAAATTTTCTTTTAATTCAAATAAAATTTAAGTAATATTTTTGGTAGAAATTAAAATTATTCACGATCTATTTTCTTAAAAGTGCAGCATTTATGACTGACGTAATTAAGGTAAGGTTATCAAATTGTTAGAATTTTGTTTGTAGCTTTGACAGCTCTCTATTATGTTTGTTTTAAATATAGCTTACAATTTTTTATCTGTATTTTACATTCATTTTTCTTTATTTCTCTTTCTGCTTTGAATGAGTACAGCAATTTCATGAAAATTTCGTGTCAGAATCTTGTTATGATGAATCCAAGTTGTTGTACTTGAGTTTTGGCAAATTTGAATTTTTTATGTTAGCCATCTTTTATAATATTTAATCGTTGATTGTTGTTTCTACTGTTTGATTGTTGTATACATGTTTACGTGGTCATCTATCATTGTAATTTTCCATTGTAAATGATTTATCCATAAATAAATCAAGAGAAAATGTCCAGGTTTAGCAGGTTGACGATAAATCGCCCGGCAGGTTAATTCCCACTTGTCGTGTGGTGTAATGGTGTAATGGTCAGCAAATGACCACAGAGGCGAGAGTCCGGGCCGGCCGAGTCTTCCTGGCAATAAACCACGCGAGATAAATGAAGTGTGTTTGCGCCAGGCGCTAATGGGAGTGTAAATCCCCTTACTCAGTGGATGTAATCTGTCCTCTGTGTGCTCTGTGTCCCCAGCGGTCTGTACTCTGTGTACTCTGTGTCGCGGTGTACCAACTGTGGGAACCATGGAGGTCACATATATCACTAGGGGTTTGTTGCATTGTTACTCCATATATCCTGATATTATACCCTCTGTACTAAGGTATCCAACCATCAGGAAGCAGATACCTCAATAAAGGTGAGATTGAGAATAAATAGAGGAGAGAGTAAAATGACTGATGCAAGTCAAAAGTAATTAAGTAAGTAAGTAAGTAATAGAACTTTAGATTATAAAAAAAGAATTAAACAAAAAACTGGAAAAAATAATAAAAAATACAAAGAATTGAGGAGAGAATAGTATGTAGAAGATAAGCATAGTCAGTAAACTGAGCAATAAAAGGGGAAATAGTAAGCTATTGAAGAAGGCAGTGCAATTAAATTAGAGAATAAAATATAGAAGTAGAGAACGGAAAGTAAATGTTAAGAATATGTGATAAGGAACAAAGAGAAGTAAAAATCAAATAGAGAGAAATAAGAGAGAATCAGAAGTCAAAGTCCCGGATTAAAAAGGGTACGGGAATAAACATAAATTGAATAAAAAATATATATACCCTCTACTTGCCTAACTCCCATAAGGCCTGCGGAAACAAAGCTTGTGACAGCAATCTGAGACACGTTTACGGTTTAAAGCAACCTATATTGGGGGAAAAATATAGCCTCAATCAAGGTGTCAGTAATATGGTTCCACTGATAGGTCACGATTAATTTTTGTTCAGCTGGAGGTTATAAGTTCCCGGTCTATTAAAAACGTTACGACGTGTTGACACTTTAGACTGAGATAGCCTCTTGGCTATTAGGGTAGAATAAAATCTAAGGGACTTTCGTCACCGTAATAAGTTCTGACTCTACTGGCCTTATGGCAGTTAGGTAACTATAAACCACATACCTCCGTAAACAATATATTTTTAAGGGCGGTAAACAGGATTACCGTAGTGTCTTTCATGAGCGTTTTGCAATAAGAGATTAGTGACAGTTTGTTAGAAAATTCGTTCCAGTAAAAAAACTTACAAGAAGGAAACTCATTCTATTTAATTCTCTTTATTCATTCACCTATTTTCAGTGTCTTGATATATTTTTAGAATTATATCTTGATTTATTTTTGATGTCTCCTTAAATCTGAAAAAAACACACTTTAAACTGACTAAACTATTTCCCTTGACACATGTTTTCTCATTAACTGATTCAGAAAAACAAAATCAAGTTTGCAAGTTTGCTAATCTTGGGGGCTCATGGTATGATATATTTAATTAAAAGATAGATTAGAGGAATTTCACGATTGCTCGGCTTCTACAATCATACGTTTCAAAAAAAGTATCTCCCTTTTTCAATGTTATTTTCTTAAAACCCTTATTCATAATCGTCGGTTTTTGTTCGATAATCAGGAGAATATTATTATTTCATTTTTTATGCGTTAAACACCATCCAACCTTAAAGAGGTAACTCCATATATCCTTTAAATGAAAATTTATGGCAATATAATGTAGGACATTTACTTATTCTAAATTTAATTTTTTAATATGACAATGATTTTTTCTACATAATTATACATTTTTAAACATCACAAAAAGTAATTTCCTAGGAGATGTGAATTTGAATTAATTTCCTTATAGCATATATAGTATTTTATAAATATACAAAACAGCCAGGACAAATTATTTAATTATGGATTTGTGAAACTATGAGATAATTAGCTATGTATTAGCGAGACTGTTTAAGACTGTGCCACGGGTATTAACAAATAACCTTTGCATGTAGTTTACACATGTCACTGGTTAAATACGACGTTCTTACAACACAGGTTGTCATGATTTATTACATGTTTCTCGGGACACAAGGACGTTTACGCTAGTTGCTTTTCAATTCAATGTCTATTCCGTTAATACAAATTGTAAATTTATGTACGAGGGTAAAGGGTGTATTTGATAATAATTCAATGTAGAGCGAATACTGCGTGTTATAAATATACATACGGAACTCTCAGTTTTCAGTGATTATTAAATCGATATTCAAGTTTTATGTGGCAATTAAGAGTGGAGGAGGGTTTTCTGCACTTCCTTTAGAATTTACGATTTACGTTTACGTTTTTTGAGTTACTCTCTGAATTTGAAATTCATTGTTGGTGATGGTGATTTTATATTTTGATTAGGATTTTTGCGGACATTTGCCATCACTGATTAGTAAAAAACAAGTTTCACGACTTTTCGGGATCTGGAACGATCTAGCTAACTTTTTTATGGAACGACTTGGGTGTGGACGTGCTCTCTCCTGTCTGGTGATTCTTGTTACTTGTGATTCCTGTGTTATTTTGTGTTATTGTTTTTCTTTTCAGCTAGTGTTTTCGTGACTGTTTTTACAGTTCTCTGTTTTAGCTGTGTTTTTGTCCAGGTTTTCCTGGCTATGTGTTACTAATCTTGTTATGCTCTAGGTTTTCTTCCACCTGAAGACGGGATCAGATTCCAGATCCCGAAAAGTCGTGAAACTTGTTTTTTACTAATCAGTGATGGCAAATGTCCGCAAAAATTCCTAATCAAAATATACTCTCTGAAATCGCTAAACGCACCCTCAAAAAGGAGGATCTTAAATAAAACTGGTCACAAAATATTTTCTCACTGTTTATTGTAAATCGTCAAAACTTAATTTAATGTCGTATGAAACTACATCGGTTGGATCAGTGTATCGCAATTCAGTATATAAAAATATAGAAAAATCCGATAAACTAAAGAATTGCTATACCGGGTGTCTCACCTAAAGTGAACCAATAGCTAACTTTTTTATTATAAATCTGACAAAGAACTTCTTATTGGGCACTTCCCTTAATTTTTAATGCTGCTTTTTGGAGTCACTTTGAAATTTAAAAATATGGCCGCCATTTTCCAATATGGCGGACAACTTTGATTTTTCTTATTGAACACCCTATATTTTAGGGCGTTTTTGGATTTTACGCTTAATTTTAGGAACTTTTTATACCTTTTAATTTTTTCCTAAACTCAATGGTTCAGCAGATATGAGCAGTTAAAGTTGGATTTTTCCCCATTTAAAATACATTGTGTCCATTTAACTGTGACATCCCATGTATTTCTTATGGAGTAAAATCATATTCAAAATAACACATTTCCACGATTAAATCTCGACTAAAAATATTTTATGATTAAACCTCTACTAAACTAACATTTTTAGGCACTTTTATTCTTTAGTATCTTTTATTAAACCCAACCATTTTCCATATACAGACTACCAACAATTTCCCAATGCATTTTAAATGGGGAAAATGAAACTTTAAATGTTCATACCTCCTTAGCCATTGGGTTTAGGAAAAAATTATAAAGAATAAAAAGTTCCTCAAATTGAGCGTAGAATCCAAAAACGCCCTAAAATATAGGGTGTTCCTTAAGAAAAATCAAATTTGTCCGCCATATTGGAAAATGGCGGCCATATTTTTAATTTTCGAAGTGACTCCAAAAAGCAGCGTTAGAAATTAAGGAAAGTGTTCCGGAAGAAGTTCTTTGTCAGATTTATAATAAAAAAGTTAGCCATTGGTTCACTTTAAGTGAGACACGCGGTATATTTCAATACAAAATAACTTTATTAATGTTTTTAATCCTTACCAAAAAACCAACTGTAATTATTTATATTCCAACAATTTCAAATTGTACAATGAAGTCCTTCGAAACAGAAATTAATTAATTCCCTTCCGGGCCACCAACATGAGAAAACCAATGGCAAGCTTTTTCATTAAAAATTAATTGCATTGTTACCTAGCGTGAAAATAATATATAAACATTGCCAGCCCCATGGTGATCCAGGAAAATGGGCAATGGCGCAACTTGTTTTAGGTGGTAAATAAAATTGACCGGCGCACCGAAATTGCGCCGCAAACCAAAAAGACGAAAAAGGTTCACTAATCCCTAACCGATATTGCGCCGTGAGGGTGGCAGGTACCTGTAGACTACAACACCACGCAATGACTCAGGAATGTTACCCTCGTCCCCCTCCCCCGCCTGACCAGTAAACGAACCACAAAATATTTGTACTCCACAAATGATTAGTAAGTTTTGTATAAGACACCTAAGCGATATGTAGCTCCATTTACAAGCAAGTGAACCATTATAGTTATTTAGAATTAGTTGTTTATTGTTTGCGATCTTCATTAAAAAATATTAATCAATGATATCAATACAGAAGTAGCCCTTCAGAAAAACTGTTATGAGTTTCTGTATTCCAGCACCATATAAAATAAATCGAACGGTATAGTTGATAAATTAATTAGTTACCGGAAATATAAATCAAACGGTACGGCGGTTAATCAAGTGAAATAAACCGTTTTTTTCATTGGGTTCACGTAAAAACCTTGCACTTTTTGATACAGCTTATAGCCACTTGGCAGGTGTAAAGAAGATACCAGTAGAAGTATTTCTGTCCGTAAAACCAATTTTGAATTCTTGTAGAACACCTCCATATCAGCCATTAAAGTAAGCTATCTGTATGAATTTTCAGATTTAGCCTGATTCCATTGCTCACTCGCCACTTCCCTTTCAAGGGGCGATAATGAAGGGTTTTGAAGGAATTCCTGTGTTCCGACTTCTAAGGCGAGGCGAGGAGTCAGTGCTTGTCTCCCTCACGTGATTCTAGGAAGGGCTGCGGCGCAATATCGGAATACCCCTGGGACAAGATTTAAAGTCGCGGCGCAATTTCGGTGCGCCCAAATTGACAATACCGGTAGGCTATAACACAATATCTTGCGTTCTTAAAAAAGAAAAAATCTTCTTTTCCCAACTTACGAGAATTTCTGATTTCCGTGATGACAACCCAAATTAAAAAGAAAAAACCGTTATAATTATAGTATAACTCTTTTAATTTGTAAATTTGTCTTTTTCATCTTCAGATATACCTTTTCTGCAGATGAATCGGAAATATTGCATTTTCCATCAAATATATCGTATGCTTCAATATCAAAGTTAATAATACTGTACATCCAAAAGCAATAAACGATAAAAAATCCCCATCCAGACAGAGCCCGCTCCAAATATCTCATACATAAAAAATATCGATATTCCCTTCCCAATATATCGCATGAATCGATATCGATTGTCGATTTATCGCTTGTGATATATCGATATATAAAACAGCCATCCAGACAGAGGCCGCTCCACATAGCCCACTCGAGGCGAGGCCGAGTTTGCTTTAGTTTTCAATAAAATGGCGCAGAGCTCACGACCGAGTGTAGTCGAGTGGACTGCAAACAGCGACGTGGGTGGCTCCAGTCTACAGTGGGGCGAGTCATCCGGGCTACCCAACTGGAGCAAGTGTCTGAAACATGTCGGCCTTAGTCAGTAACAAGACTGCAAGAGGGGTATCCTATACTCTTATGAGCAGTGTTATCTTGTATGCTTGTATGTATGTTTGCTTGCTTGCACATTTATCTCAAAAAAGACTCCGACGGTTTCCTTCAAAGTCTGGAAATAAGTAATTTATGACTGAAAAAACGCGTTTACTTACTTGCTTTGAGCAGATTACTTGGCAGATTACTTGGTTTGAGAAAATCTAATAACGTAATAAATCGAATTTTAAAGTTGTAAAATTTTAATATTGGCCTTATGAGTTGCCATGATAGCATCAAAAATAAACAAGGAAAGTCTAAACAAATGAAGTAATCATAACAGCTGCTTGCAATCTACAGTCATCAATGAAAAATACAGTGAGTGGGATTAAGAGTTCATGGAGCAATAAAAAAGGTTAATATTTATAAATTTTATGACATTGAAATATTTTATAGTAAAGGGATGAACTGGTTAACATAGAATAACACCGAGCAAGGCTCGGTCCACCAGGTACTAGAATCAAAGTACTCATGTTCCAAAATAATCAAAGTCGAGACAGCGGTATCATGTTTTTCGTCTCGTTGCCGTGCACACTGCTATGCATAGGGTTTGTTCTAAGAAAATCGTGTTCCAATTTAGTGTTGAAAAGTGAAGTTGGCAACACAACTGTCATGCTCCGCTAGAACATGAGAGTTTTGGCAGACTATAAAATCAGACAAGTAAAATGACTTTTCTCGGCAAATAAAAAAAGAGCTGAGTGCAAAACAACCAACCGGGCTAACAAAAATCTGTTTTGAAAGTTCCTTAGTGTAATAGTATATTGGAAACAAGACTTTACTTTTACAACATTACCATTCGAGAAGATGGATGAATTGTGACACCCCTTTATAGCCAAGGATTTAGCAAAGGAGTTCAAAAACTAACAATCACTTTTTACTTTGTAATTAAGTTTTACTGTATTATTCATAGAATTTTTTAATTTTCTCGCCTTTTGAAATGGTTTCTAGGTTTAATTTTGACAGTACAACCATCTGAAACTTCATTAAAATGTGATATCAGAGGATTTTGATTAAAGTTTATTTCCAGGCTGTAAATTTTTAGCTTTTGTCTAATGTTTCTTAGAAAAAGTCATTCCAAACCTCACATGTTCCAATCCATTAATTTTCAAAACTCACAGATGATCCTAAAGTCAGTTGAAAAACATCCGGGCAAGCCGACTGGAGCAACTGTTTGAAATATATCGGCCTTATACTTCAGTAAAAAGAAGGTTTGACCTGTAAAACATTCCGTTAATTTTGAGACTTTGCATTAGTATGTGGCGAACTTTAGTGGCAATTGACGAAAACAGGGCATTTTTGTTTTTCGTAAAAATCACGAGGTCCGTTTGTCTGAGATAAAAACTTGAAATGTACAAAATAAAGCTTATTCAATTTTCTCAAACATGATGCTGTACATTTTTTTATTCCTAACTGTTACCAAGTTATAGGGTGCTAAAATTAAGGATTTTTAACCAATTTTCCTTGAAATGAGGATACATTTTTTGTGTTGTTTTTAACTTATAAAAAAGTATCTAATTTTAGTGGGCACATTAAATTTAGCTAAAAAAACAGTTTAGTATCCTGAATCATTGTATTATGTCCATTGGTCACCCTTACATTGTACCTATGTTATATCCTTTTGGGAAATACTAAAAGTTCTCTATCTCGCTTATTTCGAAACATATCGTGGTAATACTTGATTTGTGGCTAGATATAGTTGAAATATATTATATAGTAGCCTGAAACCCCCGATTTCCATATTAACGTGTCAGCAAACCTTCATAATCAAGACAAAACATCTTATTAATATTAATAATCTTATTTTGTTGTTGTATACGAATAAAAGTATGCATACGAACATCGGTTTTCGCAAAGTCGCCACCTTATTTGGGATAATGTATTACTATAAGACCTCTTAGAGAGCTAGCTAACAATGAATAATACACCCTTCATATAAGTACAGTAAAGCACGTAGTCATGATAAATATAAGTCGATTTCCAAATGTTAAATTGAAGTGCCCATCAGTGACTTAGTTTCAGTATTATTTTTAATACCTTTAAATGAATAAAAGGTATAATGGCGGGAAAATTCGACCCAGGCCCTACACAGCCAAGAGTAATCAATGCCAAACTTAATCAAATTGCAATACCAATAAAAATTGCTTTCAGTTTTTTTGATGACCGTGTAACCACTCGTATCTTATGATCTTCCATATTTCCTAAGTCTATATGGAAGACTATAGTCCTAAATGAACTATAGTCCTAGTCTATATGGAAGACCAGCCCTTACATAGTCCCAGGTCCTGAGAAGTCCCAAAAAGTAATCCTCGTCCCTCTCCCACATTCAAACAACATGCACAAGTCTGTTACAGGACCCCTAATAATCATCCTACCCCTCTAATTACCAGATTATTTATTTCGCTCGTCTAATTAATTCCAGATCGGATCTCGGAGATGTAATTTGAGTGATTTTTAATTACTGGCTGTGTTTATCGCTGCATGTTGGCGATAAACAATGTCAGAGCTTGCGAGCCGGCGTGTTGTGAGTGAACATAACCGGCCTCCCATGGTGGGCTATGCTTATAACGGTCAATTAGCTTAGCCCTTAAGTACTGGCACGGGTTTTTTTGCGCGAGGCTCTGCTGAACCCCCATTTTAAAATTTTTATAAAAATATTGTTCAACACATTTTTTTACAAAACCTTTGATTTTCTTATAGTTTGGAATGTTTTAAACCGTTATTTATCACTTACAAGTAGATTTACTCAAAATTAATTATATAAAAAAGAAAAATTTTAAATTACGTAAATTTTGGTTGAAAATGTATATGTTTTGTTCAGTTTGCATGAAACATTTAAAGTGTATTTTAAAATGTTTTAAACATTATATTCTTGTAAATTAGTGATGGAAAAAATTAATATTTTTAGTATATTAATAATAGATTGCTTATTTTGTGGACTCAAACTTACACATCTAAAATTTTACTAAAATATGGCAATTTTTGGTGAGAAAACAAAAAAATCGCCATATATATTCTATAAATTTTTTAAAAGTTTTACTTTGAACAAATTTAATAAAATCTTGAAAAATACATATAAGCCTATAAATTTTTGGTTACAAGAAACAGGTTTTGGAATCTTAAGTCCATACCACTCTGAAGCAACTTGGAGTTCCAATTCTTTTGGCAAACAGTTTTCATGTGGCTCACACTCATCGACTTTTTAATTATTCATGTATGAAAATTACTAAGAATGAACAAAAATGAAAAATAAGTTAAACTTTACTTTCTAATGATAAATAATACATTTAACAATCACCGCCGTGCTAGAACGCAACCACTGGCGCGGGGGTCTAGGTGCACCCCAGGGCAAGTTTCACCCACAACAGAATGTGATGAACTAACAAAAACTGTGCCAACAGGTGAGGGGGGTTGTAACTTGAAGGTACTAGGAAGCACAGCATTGCTGATAACTTACTTCAGCTTCCAGAGAAAAATTTCCAGACCTGGGGGTCTTAACACCCCGCGCCGGTACTTAAGGGTTAGGGTATTTGGTACAAATTATATTTTTATGTTTGTCTTCCTATCTGATATTTTTTGAGACTATATCAGGAAATCAAAAATAAAATGAAAATAAATAAATAAAATTAAAGTAGCAGAGATAAAAGGGCAAAAGTGCCAAAAACATGCTAAAAATTCCAATGTTGCGGTGGAAACCACGTTTTATTGGGAGGGTTATTGTTTTGGGAAGTTTTGATAGTGTTAGTCAAATGTTGTTGTTTTTTGTCTTAGTCTTTTGCACGACTTTGTCAAATACACTAATAAAAGTAACACATTTTGTACAATTTGCGGCCCCTTAAAAAATTATAATTTTCAATTGGTTCCAACATAAATTCTCTTTACTTCTGAGAGAGCAAACTTTATTAGCCTATTTTTAGCAGAGTAAATTTTTATTTATTTATTGTTTATAATAATCTTGATATGATTGTTTTTACAATAAAGTGTCCACAAGAACATTAACTGGATTATGAATTTTCAATTTAGCTTTCATTTGTTTTGGTTATGAAGTGGAAAATATTTCACTAATATACAGCTATTTCTACCATTTTTTGAACATATGTTTT
Organism: Flexamia atlantica; assembly: GCA_035578135.1. Taxonomy (NCBI): domain Eukaryota; kingdom Metazoa; phylum Arthropoda; class Insecta; order Hemiptera; family Cicadellidae; genus Flexamia; species Flexamia atlantica. Next base: position 81,048 of record JAQJVK010000173.1, on the reverse strand, counting down.
ACCCAACAAACGTTTACGTCAAAAATAATGACATAAGCGCTATGGTTTTGTGGAAATGTACAGGAACAATATTCTGTAATATACTGAACTTTGTCCTGTTCAGAGAGACATAATTGTACTTGATATAAAAATACAGAACTTATGATTGTAAAGTAATTGTTTCTTGCCTATAAACACGTATATTAAAAACGTTCATAAAATATTTATATTAAAACATTAAGCCCTATAAAATACAGCTACTTACAAACTATTGTATAGAGTATCTAACTCTAAACAGCAACAAATAAAAGAACTTTTAATTACTACTTATTTTGTGGTAAATTAAAGTGAAACATAGTAGGTGACTTTATTCCCATGAGGTATCCATTTCTGTCTACCATTATAATATTGTGGAAACCAATGAAGTAATAAAACGTTTTTTATAAAAACTAATTATTTTTCATTATTAAATAAATAAATAATTATTTTTAATAAATAACATTTAATAACACTTAAAAAGAATAAAACTAAAATGACTCAGAATTACGGTTTCGAGATTTCATCAACGCCATGAAAGTGAGCAGTGTATTTGTTTTATAAATGCCAAAATTTATAAAAAATAATTCTATATAGTTTTTTCATCATGCATTTTATGAACTAAATTACCTTTTATAAATATATTGGAACGCAAATACAAAGTAGTCAATAAAACATAGTATTTTCAAGCATTATTCATCGCGGCAACTACTGTGATGCTGCAAGGGAGACATTTTTGGGGCGAATGGAAGTCCATTAACTTTAATATCACCGCTGTAATAAAAACCTTTCAATTATTAAAAGGGTTAAGATACATATTTTAAATATAAAGTTATCAGGGGAGCATGAGAAAGGAGGAGATAGATGGGTGGTCGGTGCCGGTGGCGCATGCGCGTAGCAAACCACCCCCAGTTGGGGAGGGGGAGGGGGTTGACAACTGCCCAACCAATCACCGGGTAATTGGAATACTGTATCTTGGTTTTAAAATCGAAACCTCATCATGAAAATTAAAAAAAAAATTGACCTTCTTCATTAGGCCTCTCAAGTTCAAGATAACGTTTGATTAAATTTGATTATCTTGTTTGATTGCTTAATATACACTCACTAAAATATATTACCTCGATTATTTTAATTTTACATGGAGGAAGAGTAAAAGTATATGGTTTTTGTAGGAATAAACAAATTATTTTAAGATACGAGCGTATAGCATATTTAAACCTATATTTTGAAGTCTGTAAGGTAAGCTCTGTTCTGTAATCATAAATTCGTAACGAAAGATTGATCCAAATGTCAAAAGCCTTTGGTTATAATCCCACATGAAACAACTAGAAACTATCCAGTTATACTGTAATTTTGTCCAAGCTAAACTTATATTGCATTCAAAAATAATGTGTAGTTTAAAATACAGATGATCTTGATAAGTTTAAACTGAATTTATTGATAATTTTAAATATCAACTGGCACCTCCTAAATACACGGTAAGTATTTTGTTCTCTTTAATGGCTCTATTTTTCCTCTTTCTCCCCTTAATAGGTTATTATATTCGCTATAAGGTTGAACATGGCATACATTTTTTTATCAGGTATACAGTAGACTCTTGATAGTTTGACACTCGATAATTCGGCACTCTGGATAGTTCGACACAATCTGACATTCAATGATCCACCAAAGACTACCAAATATTTTCTCCAGTGGTATTTATTTGGATCTATATCTTAATAAAAGTTAATAAATTAGCTGTGCAATGATTTGTAATGGTGGTATTTAATACATTTAGGAGATATAAATGTACAATTTATAATTTTAACGCTTCAATTAATATCAAATCCCATAAACTCCTAATAGTGTGACATTTAAATACTTCGACACCTCCATAGTCCACTAAGTGTCGAACTATCGAGAGTCTACTGTATTAGATAAATAAATCAACATTTATTAATAAATTACTATATTTTGATAAATAAATACATAGATTAATAGTCTGAAAAATATTTGGATAAATATTTAGTCAAGTATTTAGACAAAAATTTTTTAAATCGTTTAATTTATTCAAATTGATATCGAATACGATTGAATGTTTTCGATCCATAGGTTGCGGATATATAACTAATTATCATAAACGATTTTTCAAAGTTTGTAGCAATTATTATAAGTTGAAATATTAATAAACATAGTTATGTCAGAGATTCAAAATTAACCTTTATCGTGAAGGTCGGACGACTTCGTTTAAAAAGGGGTTACCAGCTCCATTAAAGTACAAGCAATTCACTAAAAGAAAATAAATAAAATAATACTTACTTTCGAGGCCCCGCTAACTCACCGCTCAGTGGGGACTCGACGATCCAGCCTCATGGACCAGTTCTATCAGCGTACATGCGCTTCAGCGTTTTATTGATTTGGGTCACAGTTAACCTGTTTGTCACCCGCGCCGCCGCCGAAGATAGCGCGTGATTTACCGCCGAGCCGCCAAAAGGATCAGCTGACTGGTCCATTTCCCGCCGGTTCGTATATCAGCTGACCGCTCTACATCCTGTGTTATTGGTTGGGTCACCTTCACTCGACACTTGGGCACCTACGCCCCGGCTCCTCAAGTTACTCCGTTGCGTGGTTTTTGTTGATTTGATCTCCGTCAATTTGGGAGGCATTTTATTTTTGTTTGACTGGTATATTTGTTTATTTATAAGTTTATTTTATAATTTAAATCAAAAGAAAAATAAAATATACTGTATAAAAATTGGTAAATATAATTATCTTTCGGCAAGGGCTGTAAATTACTTAACTTGTGATTTGTAAAAAAAAAAATTAAAATTCAGAACCCTACTAAGCTAAAGTCTATAAAGTTAGGTATACACGACTATATATTGTTTATGATAACACAATCATACATTGTTTCTATATTTAACAATATTTTCATACAACAAATTTACATCTTCAAAGTCATTTTAGGATTTTTCTACTAAGAAAAGTACCGAGTTTTTTCACTAGTTTAAATACACATTATATTTTCCAATGACGTTTTAATAAAGTTAGTCTGGAGTCGTTCTACCTCCTAGTTAGGTGTTCAGTTATGAACATTTATTTTTGAATCAGATAATCAAAGTTAGTTGTTTTAGAGATACTTATAACAATTCTTTTCCAATCAATTTTGTTTAGAACACTGAATTACCAACCAAAAAAACGTTCTAAATAAAATTGATTATTATGTTTTTTTGGTTTTAAATTGAACTATTATTAAATTAATAAAAATGAAATACGTTCTTAATCTAACCTACAGCTATTTTGTAGCTTTCTTAACTACTGTTTAAAGTAAATTAATCTACTATTCATGAACTTTTTATAAGTATATTTGTAAGTAAAAGCAAAGGAAGTTCACAAATTTATATCTAAAAATAAGAAAATTATTTGATTGTTAGGATTTCATAAAACGTATATTTGCAAAAACAATATGTTAAAACTATCTAAGAAAATACACCAAATTAAACTACACTAAATTAAATACACCAAAGTACATGACACAATCTCCCCTCGAACATAAAAAATCACGCCAAACCATTCGTCCATCGCCGCCATCGGTCCCACTCAGCGTTCAAGTCTCCAGTGGGCCGATAAACTAATGCCGCAGATAAACATACGGTCTAGATAATTCATAATTCACACGAGTGTGAGAGCGACCCGAGAGTAAATAAGTTATAAAATGATGGGTGGGGGGCGGGTTCCACCGCCCCCTGAATGGCGTTTGGGGCGTTTGGGGGCCTGGGACCCCGGCGTTCCCACGTACGGCTACATTGTCCGACGAGGAGTAATTTAATTATATCACGCACCGATATGTAACTTAGAAGGGGATAATTAGGGGCCGGAAAGTGTATCGGGGAAATATTACCGTCGGACAATAGGCGTTATATCATACGGAATAATAATCCGCGCCGTGAGATTTGGCACTGCTCTGGCGGGCGCCGGCGCCGGTGCTGCGGTGCTGCGGTGCTGCGGTTACATTCATCTCAAATAAACAACTTTTTTAAACATCGTAGTATAACAATATAGTGTCTTTTATTTTTCAATTAATTTGAGAAAGTAGACTTGCAATTATTTTGAAGTAGGGGTTTGCGTTGTTTTAGGATCTTACGAAAAGTAAGGTATTACTGAGATTGTACGGTAGTTAATTTAATGTTTTGGATATGTTAAGAGGATTGTACACGGTGCTCTATTATAAAATCTGTGATTCCGTTATACATTAAATCGCTGTAATATAATTTTGAAATAATATTATTCTAGTTGGTGCAAGTCTTATTTTATATTTTTCAATGTTGTTACTACATAATGGGAAAGTTAGTTTAGTGCAAAGAATAATATTTGTGGTTTGTAATATTTATACAATTACTTTTCTGGGTAGTACGTCAATGAATTGATAATAAAAAAATAGCAAAAAAACTAATATTATGTTTTAAATATGAACTCTTCAGAGTTATGTATATAGTCCCTGAGTCTATGAATGTAAAATAAGATTAATCTTGTTGCTTCTTTGAAGGCGCTACATGAATGGAATTATATATATATATATATATATATATATATATATATATATATTATATATATAACTAGCAGTTGCCCGTGGCTTCGCTCACGATAAAAACTACAGCTGATCTTACTTATGCTCTTTGAACTGTCAAACTGTAGTATTCACAACTGTTTACATTTCGGTATTTGAATGTTTACATCCTTATAAAATGTAAAAATTGAAGCTAAGGTCGTTCACAGGGCGTGGCCCGAGGGTATTTTAAGGAAGTAAATAGGCCTATGTCCTTTTCTGATATAGTGGCTCAATTCCTGCAAAATTTCAGCTCAGTTGGTCCAGTATTTTTCACGTGGTTGAAAGGCATATATTCACATAAACATCCATACTTTCACATTTATAATATTAGTAGGATTATTCAATGTTGTTACTACAAAATTGGGAAGTTGGTTGCAACGAATGATATTTGTGGTTTCTAACATTTATATAATTAGTTTCTTGGGTGGTAGGCCAATTAAGAATAATTTAACAACATCAAAACTAATAGTAATTATATTTTTAAATATGAACTCTTCAGAGTTATACATGTAGTCCCTAAGTTTATGAATGTAAAATCAGATTAACCTTGTCACTTCTTTTAAGGCGCTACATAAATGTTCATTAAAAGTATATATATAACTACGAAATATAATTACACCCTCATCACTTAAATTTTGAATCGATTATTTCACTAAAACCTCCAATCAATCTCTGATTCAAGCATTTCCCTCTCTAATTGCCCGCGTTCGCACGGGGAGTGCCCGTCGCCCCCCACACCGGAGATATGCTAAACACGACAAGTGTCGGTGACGTCACGCGGTGACAACATCTTGTTTTATTTGGCGCCAAAACCGCCGCCCGACAGGTGATCAGCTGAGTACACACCACACACCAGCTGTCAGCGGTGAGGGGTGGCTGCTGCGTGTGGGGTCCTCCCTGTGGTATCGGTGTCACTCGCCCCTCTTGTTTACCCTCGACACCCTGATGATGTGATATTTTCGAACCCCGAGGACGGCCATTATTTTTGTTTGTAAAAAATTAAGCAAAGGTATGTTTAATGAAGTTTACTGCCTATCCTTATGATAGAACTTAGTTTTTATATGTATTATTTACCATGAATTTCAGCTAAATTTTTGTTTTAGGATTTCAGTAGTCTATCACGTCATAACAACCTATTTATTAACATTTAAAATTATTTTGGCGTAAGTATATTTCGAGTTTTTTAAATAAGGATTTCTTGCGTAGCTTTAGGAACGTAAAAAACGTCAAGGGCTGATGATATTGGTTGGTAAGTATTTTAATCTGTTCCGACTCATTGCATTTACTCTGAAGTAGAGCAGTGTACTAGTAGAATGCACTTCTTGCCAGTTGTTGCTATTTTTTGGATTGTCTGCTAATAAAACATTTTTTTAAATGTCCAACAATATTTTTATTCCAATATTAAATCCTTTGGGGGGAAATAATCTTTTTTCCTTCAATTCTTAGTAAGGAAAACTTAACGCCAAGGTCTTTATAACAACAACTAAGTTTTAAAATTAGTTTAAAACTTTAAGAAAAAATATATTACAAAACCCCTAAGCTTAATAAATAACTATTAGATAATGGATATTATATATACATTACTTACTATGCCTACCAGGTCAATTATAGTTTAATTAAATGTTATAACTAAATGGTTCTAGCTCTAACAAGGCCCTATTGAAGAAAAATTGAGAAACTCGATATTACTCACATGGGCCGGTAATTATTCACACCAGTCCGTCCACCCTCTTTAATTCAGCAAACTCCTCTACTTCCAAGACCAACCGTCCCCTCTTATCCATCCTGTCAGCCAGTTATCTTTTATCACAGCATCCTCCCTGTCAGGTTCTTATCACTCTTATAACCTGTCAGCCTCTTATCACCTGTCACGGCCCGGGATGCTCCAGTTGCGCGTGCGCGGGACCGCCGACTGCCGGCACGACTCGTGTATTTATGTATCCAGATGATCAGCTATCAGCGCGGGGCGGGCGCGCCGCTGTAAATCTGTCATCGCTACTCCCGCCGATCACAATTCATTACCTCTTTGTTGGTTTTCCATTTAATTTTCTGTTCTGGCTGCACGCCGAGGAGCGGCCCGCCCCCGGAAGATAAGGGGGATATATGGGCCGGAGCGTGCCCGCGCCGCCCCCTGCTCTGGTTCGGACCACCGAGGGTACGGAGAGGTGGGATTGAATAATTCGTTCATCCTCTTTTCTTTTTTTCAAAATAATACTCCCTCAGTATTATTTAGGACGGTATTGCTCTGGATTGGACCACCGCGGCCGCATAGACGCTGAGTTGAGGGTTGAAGGAATTCCCCTTTCTCTTTTCTTTTTTATGGATGAATATATATTTTTAATGTCACCTCTTGCTCTGGTTCGGACCACTGTAGGTACGCAGAGGTATAGATTGAAGTAATTCATCCTTATTTTCTTTTTATTTCCAAAATATTTCTCTCTCAAAAAGTATCCATTTCTTTGGATCGGATCTCATAGATACGAAGAATCAGGAATTAAATTAATTCATTTTTCCTTTTTATTTATTTTTTTCTAAAACTGTATTTCTTGTAAAGCACATTTTTCCTTTTTACCTAAATAAATATCACCTATGAGCTTTTAAAGTTCTTGATAAACGTAAGAATATGGATTCTTTTAAACACAGAGATACGATTTTTCAAGCACCAAAAATTGAAGGGTCATAGATGTAATGTAATGGAGCCTAAATTGTTATTTATCACCCCGATGTCACCAATAAGTAGCTTAAAATAAATATAAATGAATGAAGGGTCTGGAATGGACGAAATGAAAACTTTAATACACTGACAAAGATCATCCGAGATTTTTTTACAGATTAGTTAATAAAGCCCAATAACGAGTTAAATCTGACTCCAGTTTTGAATCAAGAGACAAATTCTCACTATTTTGCATAGGAGTGGTCTGGTAATATATGGCAATGAAAGAGTGAAAAATTTGATTGCACAATATGTAAAGCTACATTTTAATTTTTTTCTCAAGCATCTTCAATTTTCTAACGAAGCACAGGCGTTACGAAACTGAAAACAGGCGCTACGTGACGCAGAAAAGTGCACACAATCGAACTCGGTGCCGCATTCCCCATTATTTGCGCTTCCCACAGTGGATTCGCTCGCATTTCCATATAAATAAACAAAAGGTCACCGAGAGCGCTGAATGGAGCCAGACAGGTGAACTGAAAAGTGGTCCATTTCCATGGCACTTGACTCCGGTATTTATCGAGCCTTGAATAATACATGAACGGTTCCCCACGTGCGCCAAACGGCTCGGCGCGCGGTCGATTGGGTGTGTAATGGGCGAGCAGTGATGCCAGAAACCGGGCGGTTTCCCTGTTTCCGGGTGTTTTTTTAAGTGTTTTGGAGACTTTTGGGGGAGAATATTGGGTTAAACCATCGATATATATAAAAAATCCCGGTTATATGTATACCGATAGGTTAAACCGGAGATTTAGTACGTTAACTTGTTTTTCAGTAAGTTATTTAGGCTATTTGTGATGTAAAACTATACATAGTACTTAAAAATACATGTATATTATTTATTATAACCAATATTTAGGATATTCCGAATCCTATTTAATTTAATTAATACTGGGAGACCGTGGTTTGCTCGGATGAATTAAGAATTACCCGAATAAACGAACTGGAGTGTGGAAATAGCGAAATATCACTCACAGTAAATTTATAAACTTAAGGAAAACCAATAACTTCATAAAGTAAATTTGTGTGTTATTGTCATATTTTTGCAATTATGCAAAAGAATGGTATTGTTTCGAATACTTATTTAGAAAGAGATAACATGGGCACTTAGGAAGTCTGTACGGAACAGATTTCCCCACTCCTGTGACGAACTTTGATCGATTCCTCCAGGCAGAAAACGCAATAAAGAAGATTAAATAATCCTTGGACGAAAAAGTAATTTACCTCTATAGAACAGCGTTTGTTTTAAAGTATAAGATTGCTCCTTCTTTTATTCCATAAGGATATTTTTAACAAATACAATTTCAAATAAAGAAATAAATTAGTGTAAATTTCCAAATTTCGACTTACGATTTTTCATAATCAAATCAATCATAAATCGAAAGTGTTCCACATACATTTACATTGCTAAACATCGTTACCACACCATAAATAAGTCATATTGCGGCGGGGCAACCAATCAAACCAACCTCACATTTCCCCGTCACGAAAAACAAACAGGTGATAAATATCGGCCGGACCCGAGGCGAGCGCTGATACACTAACCGCACCGTAACTCAAAATTGAATCCGACAACCCCCCCCCCCCCCCCCCCGGGGGTGCCCGACCGCACGCCACCACGCCACTTTCGATTTTGTATAATTTATTCGCCCGTGCCGGGATATTTAAATGAGGGCTGGGCCGGCCCGAGTTTAATTGCAAACCCCGCCCCTTTCCGAACCTGTTATTAAGGCCGGTCTAATTTAATAAATCAAGGTTAATCGGGTGCCTATATCTAATGGAGTTGTGGAAAACCGGCCAATAGTGTTTGGCCCGGTCGGGTGGAAATTACAGGGGCCAGGCTTTGGGATGGCAGATTGTGGAGTGTTGAACGATATTCGATATGGAGATGATTGCAAAGGAACTAGGCTATTAATGAATGCATGTGTTGATGAAGCAATTATCCGCAAGCACATATGATGAGAATTATATTTTCCGTTGATCATTCACTTAGACTTCCATATAGATCATGGGAGGTCAGTACAGATTTTTATCTTTAGATTAACAACATTATTACTCATTATCCTTAAATAAGTTTAAACATATTTAATGAGAGTTGTGTGTCGGTATATCACGTATATCACAACCGAAACTACATGTCATAGACCCTTGATTTTTGTGTCAAATTAAACCTGGGAATCTCATTATGTGCACTACGTTGATTGGGTTTGGATAAAGTTTAGAGCTTCCCCGCAGCACCGCTTCAAAGGGACCTGTGTCATAGTTTTAGAAAATGCTATTGGTAAGATTTGTTTATTTTAAAATGTAAGGTCAATAGCTCTAATAGCTACCAAGAGAATGCAGCTCTGCCTAGACCAGTAAGAAGAAAAACAACCTGCCGTGGAAAACCGTTGTTATCAGTTAGTTTTCTAAACGTAAATTTCACTATTGTTTCTGGGGCTAGAACGAAACCAAAAGTGAGTTCCAAATGTAATATGATAATTTAAACTTAAATAACTCTCAAGTGATTAGTTATTCAGTTACAGACAAGTCTGCCAAGGTAGCATTACAGTTTCAGTAAGTCCTACACATACGCTAATTTTTATGAAAGATGAGTTTATAATCCAAAATTTTACGACTTGTAAACATTTGAATCGTATTTCACCAGATTTTGCATAATAGTTCAGCGAACAGGACTTTGAGCTCATTTTCATAAAACGGATTTCATTTTCACTTAAGCAACATGCAAAATACGCAAGATCTTCTCCGTGGGGGGCAGAAACAGCACCTGCTCATGCGCCTCGGAACTGAGTTTCGGAATCAATTATCCCCAGCGGGAGGCCCATTAGGTTAGGTAGGCGACTATCGGTGATATGCTGCTTTTGTCCTACTTTCTCATCCGAGGCCGAAATATATTCGGAAACACAAATTCACCTCGGCCCAAACAGGTGAGACGCTTAATGATTCTGTCCCCGGATAAAAAATATTATAACTTTATGATAACATAAATAAACATTCAGATATAAACTGTGGAAGGGAATAAGAAACGGGTTAGAATCGAAAGGTCAGATGTCTAACTTTATCGTTCGACGTTGTTTTGGTTTTTAAGATAACTTTAATTCAAGCGCCTACTTTATTTCTCAAGAGCTTTAATTCAGAATCGAGTTAACTTGTGTAGGTGATAATATTTATTCCTAAAATAATTTGTGATAGTACATTTAAATGTTACTATTTACAATAGTAATAGGTTAGAATGTACTGAAAAAAACATGTCGTGTTGCTTTAGCAAAGATGAATTAACGGCTAATTTCTTTTGGGAAGATTAATGAAGAAAGCTTAGTTGAAGAAAGGAATTATTACAGCGAAATTAATTAATAAATAAAAAATATCTTAGAATAACAATTGTGGTTGTCTGCGTATGTGTACCTTCGATTTAAATTTTATATTATACTTCTCGTTTTTGCCAGAAATGTTGATAAACACAATTCAGTTTATACCTGACAATACTGAGGCGACTAAAAACAACTTAAAAATAACAGTGTCAAGTTAAAAAAATTGTATGTAGCAAACCATAATATTTATCGAAGCTATTTTTAGAAAATTTTGGCAGGGAAGAAATCCTGTTATATGAATCCCTACGAGAGGTAAGAGACCTACAAAAACATATTTAGCAATGAATAAAACCACCTTTGAGAAAAACCCCTCCGGCAGCGAAGAGACTCCCCTCGAAAAAAATTATAGTAGGAGAAGAGACTAAGCTCCTAAGAGCTCCCATACAATCAGGAGAAGAGATAGATAGCCTCTACAGAACCCCCGGAGTAGGGGGAAGAGAACCGTCATTTGGAAAACCCTCAACAATAGAAGAGAACCCCTTTAAAACCCCCACAGCAGAGAAGAGAACTCTCTTTAAGAATCCCTTGATAAAAAATGGAACCCACTATAAAAACCTCCACGTCAGGGAAAGAGACTCCCACCTTAATAACCCCCGCAGCCGAAGAAAATAACCCTTTACATCATACTACACAGAAACATCTGTTTTCTATGTCTTTTGGCTGGAAAGTTACTCTTTGCCGATCACTGCTCGACAAAACCGTGCAAAACAATTTACCGTGCAGTGCACAGTAAATTTACCGCGAAGCAAAGAAAGAAAATAACGAAAGTCAACAATTAAAACAATTAGCTGATAAAAACCTACGTTTACTATTTACTATTACTATGTTACTAAGTTACTACGTTTACTATGTTTACTATTTTTGAAACTTCTGAGGAATGTAGAGGCAGCACTTGTATCAGTAGCAAATGTTTGTTTATTGTAGGCTAAGTTTAAAGAATCGAGAAACTGTCAGTTTATGCAAAGAAAACGTTTTAATTGAAAAAGAAATTTTTTTCTGAGTAGTATGATGTAAAGTATCGTACGTCATACACCCGGAAATTTTTGCCGTACCACATGAAAATCCCGCACTCTCCTAGTGGCTCGCGCGGTACTTATCAAGATCGTACGGTAAAACGGTACTAACCGGGCTAGTAACGTGAAATACCATTTCAAGATCCCCACAGAACTCCTGAACTCAGTACAGCACGCCCGCACACCCACACTGCGATGACGCTATCAGCTGTTTACCCAGGGGCGTGCCACCCTGCGTGAGTTACGGCGGCGACGCGATCAAGATATCTGGTCTAATTGAAAGGGGCTCGGTTGACCGGCGATTTTATTGTTGTCGACCCCGGGTTATCGGGGTCGAGCCGCAGAACCGAGTCCCCGGATTTATGCCTAGTCTCGTTTCATATTCCTGTGTAATTATGCGATTAAATCTCCGGGGTGATTATTATTCATCCCCGCGTGTCGTGGTCCATTCATTAGACAGACGTGGGGTGAATGGGGACTTTGGGAACGGTTTGGTCCGTGGCGATTTGAACGGTTCAATGAGCTCTTTATCATCGTACGGATGTGAGGATCTTTGACCTTCCTAAGACAATACTTGGTACTTAAAACCAAATTGTTTGTGAATCACTTAATGTCTTAATGTTAATTTTAGTAAATCCATTTATTTATATTAAAAATTGCATTTCAGTTATATTTTGGTCATAATTACTGTATAATCATTCGTCCTTTTCTAATTCAAACCAGCCACAATATTTAATAAATATTTAAACCCTATCACAAGTTCTTTACCACAACTCTTCTTAATCATTTTTTTTCCTAATCATTCTTTTTGAGACAGGTACCTCATGGAGGACGTTACCCTGAATATGAGTGAAGGATGAGTGTGGTGATCGTGATGATAGTGGCGCGATCTTGTAGCCTTGTTACTGACTAAGGTTGGCACGTTCCTTAGACAGGACTGTAATTAATAGCCCAACAACCAATGGCAGCTGGCTCCAGAAACAACCCTTCAAAAGGCTACTAACTTTTCTCGGGATCGATCCGGCTACCTACAACTTTGTAGGCGGGCACTATAACCACTACACCAACCAGCCATTCTTCGAGAACACTAATCGACTGTTGGCTCTTAAAAGTATGTTAGAAGTAACTCGCCGAGACAAGTGTAACCATTGTAGTCTGTCGAAATCATAGTTTTCACCTACAAGTCTAGAAGTCCACGCCTAATCGTCCAAATTTTACAAGTAACACTAATAAATAACTTTACTTAATCAACATCCTAAGTGCATCTGATCGTTTGGGAATGCAAATAATGCAGTTGAATGGTTGAAAGACCGCTAAAGTATACGTTGTATTAAATTACACAAAATAGTTTTTAACAAGTAGAATACCTATGGCCATTGGCTGTAAAAAAAGATGAATTTAAATATCCCAATGTCAATCTTTATTGAAACACAGACCTGTGATTACATAAGGCCACCACTGCCTCGGTTGGACCGAGAATATTCGTATTGCAAACCGGTAACGCACCGCTCACTTCAAACTTATCCGATACCCGAGATAAGGTTGACCCCGGGAGATACGAAGTGAAAGGATAATATTTTACTATTCCAGCAAAGATGAGTGGATTACGGTCGAGCCTCGGTGTTTGCGAAAGCCGCTGGAGTCGGTAAACCGTTTCCTCTAGGGTTAAAAGGCTCAAATAGTGAGCAATCTGATTGCTTTGTGCGTCATTGTTCGTTTAATATTCTTCCCTTGTATTGATTTGGTATCTCAATTTAAATTTATTTCAATGCAATTCAAAGTTCTTCAATGCATATATATATATATATATATATATATATATATATTTGTGCATGCCGGAATAGATTGTAAACACTCCAAAAAATATTTGGAAATGAGTTGCGTTTAAAGTTGTAATTGAAATTTACACGTTTTATCCAACTATTGATATTTCCTCTAGTCATCTTTAGAGGAAATTCAAAGTATAATTTTGAGAAAGTATATTAGTTAAATATAACTAAGACCTTGAGTCTGATTCTATTCTTAATCCTCTTTAGGTTTTTTTGCTAAACTAGCTAAAACATGGTTTTCTAGGGAGATTCTTTCTTTTTTTTATAATATATGGTACCTTAACAATCTTTCTTTTTGTTGGATTAAAACTATTTCAATAGATTGCCACATGTTCTGATATAATAAACAAAGCAAACATAGAATTCCTTCAAAAACTAGGACCTAGGTCATTAAAAACGGTGGTAAAAAAGCCTTAAATATTTCGAGCATCAACTAGCACAATACACATCGTGGAGTGCAAAACTTTAATTTGGCTCCAAGGACCAGAGAAACCGGCATAACACACTCTCTATGGATATGTTGAAGATTGATTGATTGATTATCGTTAAGAATAAGCAGGGCTGCTCGGTTAAAAAATTGTGTCCGGAAAATAATTTAAAAATACCATATCCAATAACAAAAAAACTCGCAAGTTTTAGTGATAGGAGTTATGAATACCTTAAGACTGAAAACTTTATTTATACCGAACTACACATACCAGGTTTAAATATTTTATAATTAAAAAGGATTGATCCCGAGAAAAGTTAGTAGCTTTTTGAAGGGTTGTTTCTGGAACCAGCTGCCATTGGTTGTTGGGCTATTAATTAACAATCCTGTCTAAGGAACGTGCCAACCTTGGTCAGTAACAAGAGTACAAGATCGCGCCACCATCATCATGATCATCACACTCATCCTTCACTCATATTCAGGATAACGTCCTCCTTGAGGTACCTGTCTTATTAAGAATGAATAATCTTCTTTTAAATTGTTTCAATATCTTAATCATACTGAATACTTAAAAACTAAATAATAATTAAACTCTCATTTGAAGCAAACCTCCTCCATTTTCAAGGGGAAGCAATATCTTTGTAAATCGTATCAGTATTTGGGGTTGTTAGTCTTTTAACACTATATGTAATATTATAAAGAAGGAGTCCCTAGGCCTTGTATGTATATATTTTGTAGTGGTGTCCTTTTATATCGATGTTTTTATTTGATTTTTATGTTGATTTCTATTGTTAATTTCCCAATGATACATCTAAACGTGTGAAGAACTTGTAAAAGTCGAGTAATATTATAAAGAACAGGGGGCCTCTGTTTGTTTATTTTTTTGGGGGGGTAAACGCAGATACTCTCGAACTCGGGCTGAAATTTTGGAAAAAGGCAGATCAAAAACCTGGCTATCATATGGGCTTATTAATGACATTAAAATCCCTTCAAGCTTCATATGCTTGCTATTTTGTATTTTTTTATATTGGTCTCTTTCATCTAGTCTCCAAAGGAACTATCATTAACTTTCCAGTTATTTATCCAATCGTGAGAAAAACGAGTGAGGCAACTAACTAGTAAATTATGAAAGTGCAAGAATACCGGATAAAACCCACTCTGGGATCCGTAATATTCCGCCGACCAGTTACAGTACGTCACGCTGATGTATGCCCCAGCCTCCGACCGATTAGGCCCAGTGGGTCACACACGTCTGACCCTAGTCAAATACTTTCCCATATTCAGCGATGATCGAAAAGTGAAGTACAATGGGTGAATCGGGAATTAAGATTAGCTAACAGCCGATTGATGCGCACGACGGATAACCCGCTCAGATCGGTGATGGGACTGGAATGGACGATACGCGTGCGTCGGTAAACCCGGAGCGATAATCGAGTTAAGAAAGAATCTACGGTATTACTTTCGTTTCGGTTATTTTAAGGATCGATTAAAATCGTTGTAATCAATCAACTATTTTATTCGTTTCCCTCCTCCATTCCCGCGATTTTTTGCAGTTTTGAACTTTTTCTCTCTGTTCCATAGCAAAAACCCGATTGGTTGGTCAATGAAATACTGAAATAAAATAATGCTACCAATGTTTTACAACTTTAATTTTTAAACTTAAATCATTGTGGTTATTCTTTAAATCAAGCAATATTTCTCGACAATCGCTAAAGATGCGGAAGGAGCGTTATTAAAAATACAGAAAATGTATAAAAAATCGATTCTTGTAAGAAAGATCTATTTGTTGATTCTAGCAAGATGATCGATTATTTTGATCCTGACTATCCCATCATTACCCCCTACTACATGGAGGGAGGGAGAAAACACCAAAACGTTGGAGGAAGTTTATTTAAGCAGCAAAATAATGCAAAATATAGCGTAAAAGCAGAATTTTCAGTTAACAGACTTAAAAATTAGTGGAGAGGACGTACATAGAGCTGGTATCATACTAACATTCCCAAAAAATCCAACCTAGGCAACATGACGCCATTTTTGTAGAAAAAATCCAATAAAATGAGAATAAGATATGTACAAGAAATTGTAATAATAACAGTTGATGTTATTAATTTTCTAAAATGTTGCAATTCTAAAACCCCTGCCAAAAGGAATATGTGTAAAATTTGATGTAAAACCCATTCCTACGAAGTGAATCCCTTTGTCCTCAATAAATAATAAATAATATCAATAGAATTCTGATGAAAATTCCAGTTATTTGACACCTCAACCATCAAAATTGGTTCACTATATACGCGTGGGTAAGCTCCCAAAAAAGATGTATTCCTCAAGGAATTTACAAAGATGCCATAAGGAATTATTTTAGTTTTGGATTTGAGAATTTTGTTATGATGCTCCCAGCTGCATGAACGACATCCCCACCAATTTTCAGCCTATTAAAAGAAAAATCTGGAATCCGACATTTTTTTCTTGCACTATAAATGATTTGGAGCGTACATATTTTAAGTTTCAATTGCCAAATATATATACGATTCAGAAAACAAGTGGGCTACGAGAATTACTGACACCGATGTTACTTTTATGGTACAATAGTGTTTTCTAAATTTTAATTTCATATATCTCAGGTAGAAATTGTGTTTATTTAGTTATTTTATAAACCTAAAATTGCTTAAAAAAAGAAGGAATAGGTAAACGTATAAACAAATTGGATTAGAGATTGTTCTGTTTTTAACCACCAGTTCAGATTTTCCAAACACTGAAAGGTACAACAGTAAAAGGTTCTAAACAAAATGTGAATTACTTTAATAAATGGCATGTGATTTTTGAGTTAAGTAATTATTGTTTTTATTTCAGCTTTAGTAACTGCTTTTACAGTTTTATGTTTTAGCCATATTTTTTATCCTGAACCTCCTGGCTATTTTTCACTGATCTAGGTATGTTCTAGAATCCTACCACCTAAAGACGGGACCAGATTCCAGATTCCGAAACGTCATTTTTATTAGTGATGACAGATGTCTGCGAAATTCAAAATCATATAAAAAATGGCTCAGTAAATTGGCTTCCTGCCTTTACAATGCATTGGAAATATTAACTAGACAATAAAAATATTAAATATATATGAGACATCAAATAAGTAGTCCTACAACCACATCTGTTATTTCGCAAGAACACATCAGCACAACGATAATCCTGCTCCAGCTTCATATCCTTTTACATCCCCGCCGCACTTACAGGCAGGATTGTACCCATCAACAACGCCGTATTCCCCACGCACTGCGGTATTTACACCGTTTCGATCATCAGGTTCACTTGACTCCGGTTATCTTTACAATACCACTCAGTCCAGGGCGGCGTAGGCGGAGGTACGACCGACGACCCGTGGCATTTAGCGTACGTACATACAACTTTCCCACCGCCTCGGTCCAGAAACGGGGAATTTCTTAATCAGCTGGTCGCAACGTAGGATACAACATGCGGGGCGGTCACGATGCGACTGCAGCGAGAGGGTGTCGGTAGACAGAGTTCAGCCGCTATCGCAGATATGTGTGTACAGGTTAATTCAAAAGACGGGGCCTAGGCCATCCGTAAGTCCAATGTAAAAATTAACTGTTCTTTTGAGTGGGGCCACGTTAATTGACCGGACCTGTATCTTTGATACTTTGATACAAGGTCGGGAGCTGTAGCATGTTAAACGTTTTATAACTGAGTGGTTAGTAGCTCAGCCATTCCAGAGTAGATGAGCTTCAAGCAGAATGGTCAAGAAAAATTATTTTCTGTTTATTTTAGTTGCAACTCCTTTGAAAATAGTAATTATATTTCAATCTACGCAAGAAAACTGTCAATGTTTCACTTTCAATGGTTTCTTTTAACCCCCCAACTCAAACCCGACCATTACACATTCATTTTCTAGTTTTTGTTGATCTTTCCCTAGTTTTTTAGCCTGAAAAAATTTATTTTTATGAATAAGAATTTATCTTTTTACATAATCTGTGCATATTGCATAAACGTTAACACAAAATGCACACAAATAAGTTCTTAATCCGGTATATATTTATGAGATAACAATACCCGTAAGTTATAAA
Organism: Flexamia atlantica; assembly: GCA_035578135.1. Lineage (NCBI taxonomy): Eukaryota > Metazoa > Arthropoda > Insecta > Hemiptera > Cicadellidae > Flexamia > Flexamia atlantica. Next base: position 63,016 of record JAQJVK010000173.1, on the reverse strand, counting down.
AAAAATACTTTAATTGTAACCTTCATTCACACGACTTCCGTACGGAACCCTTACACGCCCCATACGGAACCAGAAATCTTAAATATAATTCTGAATTGACCGTTGATATACATTAAAAATTAGCATTAGGTGATTAAGAAATGTGTCATTAATTGCTCTGTATGTTATATTTAAAAACACATTTTACGAATAGAATAAAAGATTTTCCTCATAAAAACTATGAAGAAATGTAAATTTAGAGTGTCGCCGTACGGAGTGTCTACTTTTCATTTTTCCAAGTACAATAAAGTGTGCAAAATTTTCAAAACATGTAACATATTAATTGACAAATCGACACACAAGTAGAAATATATTTTATCCTGTAAAACAAGTTTTTATATTTTTTAAAGGTCATAAACTAGGTGAGAACATAGATTTGTCCCGTATGGAACTTGGAATGGCTGAGCTATTAAAAAATCCCATGATTCAGTTCAATTTCTAAACAAGTCAAAGCCCTCAAAGGTTGAGCCCAAAATAATTTTGCTCACAACTATTGCGCTTTAAGTCTATGAAATAGTTTAGGTTGTAAAAAGAACATTTCTAAAATATGTCTGATAGGAGGCATTATCCGTTTAGTATTAATTCAATGGTGAATATATTAATTTGAGTTGTAAATTAAGGTGAGTTTTGAGAAAAACACGACTAAATATTAATTTTTAATTACCAATAGTTTACTTCTCAGAAGACCGAACAGAATGAAAATAAACCAAACCTAGAAGATAAACTATTCTCTGGTAGCTGGAACTTGTTCGGTTCAATGCAAATTTCACGCGGCTGACACTGTTGTATGGACGGCAAGGGCGGCTCCGGCTTGTGTTATTTAAATAAGGCTACCGCCAGAGTTTAATTGCAACTTACTGTTCCACTTAATTGGCTCTTGGAACGCTCATTGTGACAAATAGGCTGCTGATAGCAGACTGTTGCAAGTATATTGTCTATTTCATTCAGTTTAAGTGGTCTCTAAACTAATTCTGCAATTTTTTTACTTTTTAATTTCTCCCAAACAGTTAAAAGATTTTTTGTGGGGCTTAATAATAAAAGTTGTAACAGCGAAGTCCATTACTAATTATTTTTACCATCCTTACCATTTAAATAGAGTTTGTCATCGATTTTAGAATTTTATGTTTCATATCAATCAATCATTTATTTGGCCATTCAACGTTACAGTAATTGGCTAAGTAAAAGTTACTACCAAGTGGTTTCTTCATAAATTATAGTCTATTTCTTGCATAACTTAACACCATGCAGCAAAATAAAACAAGCAAATGCATGTAAAACTTAAGTAAAAAGACACCAATAAATGAAATACCACCAGGCAAAAAAAGTAGAAAATCAAAGCACGCCACGCACTTCAAACAGATTTCATTACCATACACTAAAGTCTACATCAAATATTTCATTCGGTTCATAAAATTTATTTTCTAGGAGCCAACTTTTAAATTCGTTCTCTTCACTACTGTCATTTTTTTCACTGAACACAATAATTTCAAGGAAAAGTCATTATTTGGACTACCATCTCAAGTTGGCCACATATTACTGTTTAAAACAGGTAAGCTCTTTATTCTAAACAAATACAAGGATCATTGAGATAGTAAATAATCAGGGAAAGCCACGATTAGTTTGAGAAATGTTATCTTCTATAAGCATAAAATCTATAACTTTTTTGTTGGCCATCTTCAGCGATTCGAATTTCTCTGTAGGCTCAAACAATAAACAACCCCTCTGCAGACCTAAAACCTCTTTCACCTCCCAAATTGACGCGCACCTCCAGTTAACCCACATCCCAGTAACAAGGGGCAAGTGCGATAATAGAGCAGGTGGTTAGAGCCAGTGACTCCTCGATATTTCACCGCATCGGAACATATCTTCTGCAGAACGGAAAGGGTCAGCACGAGTCTGGTGTGTATTATTACCGCCTGGCCTGACAGAATTCAAAACCAATAACATGAAGAAACTTCAGCCTCTTAACCGATGACGGCGAGAAAGGTTTAACGAATGAAAATCGAGATCTAAATGTAATGGGATTTGTTTGAGATGTGAAATCTCGTAATGCATTGTAAGAATAGGACTATACATTTATCTCTTCATAATAACTCTACCATGCTCACTATTGGTAGAAAAACGTGAATCGTTGGGTGTCGCACCACGTACTTATTTTTAAATTTGAATGATTACCAAATTAGAAAAGGCTCAATGTATACTGGGACGGAAAAAATTAGTAAATCAGTAAGAAGAGCAAAAAAGCTTTTATAGACTTTCATCTAGCACTTGGGAAAAGACCTATTCTCTAGCTTCAAGTTCCCATTCAGTGTAAGGTATATGGGAAGCAGGGAAAGTAAGATCAGTATGAGGCATATAGATAAATCAAAATGAAATTGGATATACCAGGGCTGTAAAACATGGGGAAATCTTTATTGTAGCTCTGTTAATGTCTTCCGAAGATTAATGTAAAATAACTACATTTGGAAAAGCTTACTGAAATATGGAAATAGAAGAAAATTTTCTCTGGCTTTAAATCCTTGCATAGTGTTTATTGTAACACTAAATATTCGCATGTGCATAATTTTTAATCTTTATTACTCATCCGACCATAAAGAATATACGAAAGTAAATCATGAAACGAATTGAACGATCAAAATGATATTCGATCTCTAAGCTGTAAACCCTTTTATGATTTTATTAAAAGTATCTATACTCCTCTCCTCAAGGATTTATTTCTTGAACTATTATTGCTCTCCCATCATAAAGATAACGAGAAACTTGAGAATCTGGAAAGTGCGATGTCAGTTATAGCTGTAAAACTTTGTGTGACCTTGACTACATTTTATCTAAAGGGATTTCATGTTCGTGGTTTTGGAAAAGACATTCAGAGAATAATTCCTTTGAATATTTTTACTTTAAAGTTTTGTTTTTCTCACCAGTAATAATTATAAGACTTAATTCAAATTAATTAAGAAAATGCAAACCAAAACATTTTGCTATTAAATTACCTTAATATTTATTCCATGGCTTATTAAAACCTATTTTTACCCTACGTTAACCTTTAAGGTAATGGATTGTTGCTATTCGTAAGCTCATCCAATCACGTGGTAAAATAGTGTCCACCTAGTATCATGCTTGATAAAACCAGAAACTACTAGTTATAGAGTTAGTAATGTATTTGAAGTACAATAAAAATTACGATGAAGTTTTCAGTAGAATTCAGTAGAACGCTTTGATGTTATATTTGGTTTATAGATTTCTCTGGCAATCATGTATAAATCAACTTGTTTCTTGCTCCCTAGTCACATATGAAAATACACATTTCCAATTAATTATTTAACGTAAATTTCCCTATATTTCTTTCTGATATTTCCCCCAAATTGTCGTCACGATTTACAGTGTATAGCACAATACCGAGCGATCACGAGCATTCCCGCAGTGTTAGTCATGACCCAAACAGCGATCAGTGTTGGCCCGGAGCTACGGCCCTGCGGTACGCCACGAAGAGTCGCCTTCATTTAATTTCCAGTCATAATCCGCCCGACGTATGTGGGGCGGCCTTGTAGCTATTATGAAACTGTTGTGAACCCGGTCACCTATTACTCAGCTGTTACGTGTTACCTGTGCGGGCTGATTCAATTGTTTTTAGAGTATAGGTATTTAAGGTTTTTTTTATTAAAGTGACATAGTGTTAATTTTACTGATGGAAAATCTAAACATTTCATGTTGTTGATCCACGTTTTAAAATTATGTCAGAGGTCAGAGAAAATACAATGTCAAAGGTATTTTTATTAAAAAAGATAAAATTTATGCATTTAAAGTAGGTGTAATGTTGGATCGGTATTTGCTTTTCAGGAATTTATCAGAAGTGAACGTTTTGGTTTGCTGGTTTCTGGTGTTTATCAAAATCTTCAAAGAGCCTCATTGTATTTAAAGTTTTTTAGTAGGCCTGCACCTGAATTAGGTATGTTTAGTACATTTACTATCTTATTGAATCTGTATATGATATACATTTTTACGTAATGTATATGTGACCTATACTTGAATGTTATCTATATACTATTAACATACGTAGTCTTACAGGTATGGTGAGTACATCGTAATATCTAAAAGTTTCAATAAAGGTCTGAAGTCAGTCGAGACTACAGTTAACCTGCATTTTTCTAACCAGTAAGACCTTGTGATTGTCTCTACTTTAAAGATTCGACATCCAAGGAGATTCTAAAGAAGGGTTCTAAGAGCCTGTTTTCTCTACTAGGCTATTGTCCAAGGGAGAGCCAGGTTAACCTTCTTTCCTAGGCTCTCCGTCAAGCCCAATTGATTGTTGGGTTTTCATTCCCTTGAGAAATCCGTAACTTGACTGATGTTTTCTCTACTAGAATACATGGTCTTTGTCAAAAGCCGCAAAGTTGTCTTAGGGTTTCCTCCATATACACTGTTATCTGTGAAGCTCCGAGTGTGCTTAGTTTTCCTCAAGGACGATCCTATTTGGCCTTTCTTCTTGGCAAAACAGGGTCTTCTCCAAAGAGCCACCTCATTGCATCAAGCTTTTCCTTGAATAGAGTTTCTGGTCAGGTGTATGGATTGGGATTTACCTAGGAGGTCCTGGTAAGAGTTGTACCGATAGTTTAAGTCTCCTTTCCTAGAGTTTGCAGCTCTAGAGGGTCTCAATGTTTGATAAGATTCTTCTCTCCACTGTAACATGTTCTTTGTCCATCCCCAGGGTAAAGAGTTCTCCCGAGGATGATCAAATTGAAAGCTTCGCAATTTGATGAAATATGTATTACTATTACAATCTGTCCGTTGAATCTCAAGTTTAACTCTCTTTCTTTAAGATTATCCTATGTCTAAGGATCAGCATCTTTGAATAAACTTGTCCTTCATACAAGAGTCTGTTTTATTTCATGATCCTCATCGTTGACTGAGGTTTCCCTCTCTTCTCTGGTAATTTAGACACCAATCTAATGTTTAATTCAATTTTCCCAATCAAAGATGACTCACTGCCAAGATCAGCCGCTAGGCCCTTTTATGTAATCGCAGTCTTCTCTCCAACCCGCCGTATGCCAGACTCCCCAAGGAGCCCATCTCCAAAGCATCGTTAGCGCTCGCGTGTCGTGCTAAATCGAATCCCTCTTTATGATGTAGATTTGGCTTCCAAACGGACATAAAGTCGCCACTTACCGCGTTTACGATCCCGGCCGGGTCAAAACATCTGTAAATCACTCCTGGGGACGGGGGCACCTACCGTGCGGACCACTAGTCCACGCAGACGCTGTTGTCTACACCTGGGGATGGGGGCACCTACCGTGCGGACCACTAGTCCACGCGGACGCTGTTGTCTACACCTGGGGACGGGGGCACCTACCGTGCGGACCACTAGTCCACGCAGACGCTGTTGTCTACACCTGGGGGCGGGGGCACCTACCGTATGGAACACTAGTCCACGCAGACGCTGTTGTCTACACCTGGGGACGGGGGCACCTACCGTGCGGACCACTAGTCCACGCAAACGCTGTTGTCTACACCTGGGGACGGGGGCACCTACCGTGCGGACCACTAGTCCACACAGACGCTGTTGTCTACACCTGGGGACGGGGGCACCTACCGTGCGGACCACTAGTCCACGCAGACGCTGTTGTCTACACCGGGGGACGGGGGCACCTACCGTGCGGACCACTAGTCCACGCAGATGCTGTTGTCTACACCTGGGGACGGGGATACCTCCCGTGCGGAACACTGGTCCACGCAGACGCTGTTGTCTACACCTGGGGGCGGGGGCACCTACCGTGCGGACCACTAGTCCACGCAGACGCTGTTGTCTACACCTGGGGACGGGGGCACCTACCGTGCGGACCACTAGTCCACGCAGACGCTGTTGTCTACACCTGGGGGCGGGGGCACCTACCTTATGGAACACTAGTCCACGCAGACGCTGTTGTCTACACCTGGGGACGGGGATTCCTCCCGAGCGGACCACTAGTCCACGCAGATGCTGTTGTCTACACCTGGGGACGGGGGCACCTACCGTGCGGACCACTAGTCCACGCAGACGCTGTTGTCTACACCTGGGGGCGGGGGCACCTACCGTATGGAACACTAGTCCACGCAGACGCTGTTGTCTACACCTGGGGACGGGGGCACCTACCGTGCGGACCACTAGTCCACGCAGACGCTGTTGTCTACACCTGGGGACGGGGGCACCTACCGTGCGGACCACTAGTCCACGCAGACGCTGTTGTCTACACCGGGGGACGGGGGCACCTACCGTGCGGACCACTAGTCCACGCAGATGCTGTTGTCTACACCTGGGGACGGGGATACCTCCCGTGCGGAACACTAGTCCACGCAGACGCTGTTGTCTACACCGGGGGACGGGGGCACCTACCGTGCGGAACACTAGTCCACGCAGACGCTGTTGTCTACACCTGGAGACGGGGCACCTACCGTGTGGACCACTAGTCCACGCAGACGCTGTTGTCTACACCTGGGGACGGGGGCACCTACCGTGCGGACCACTAGTCCACGCAGATGCTGTTGTCTACACGTGGGGACGGGGGGACCTACCGTGTGGAACACTAGTCCACGCTGACGCTGTTGTCTACACCTGGGGACGTGGGCACCTACCGTGCGGAACACTAGTCCACGCAGACGCTGTTGTCTACATCTGGGGACGGGGGCACCTACCGTGCGGACCACTAGTCCACGCAGACGCTGTTGTCTACACCTGGGGACGGGGGCACCTACCATATGGAACACTAGTCCACGCAAACGCTGTTGTCTACACCTGGGGACGGGGGCACCTACCGTATGGAACACTAGTCCACGCAGACGCTGTTGTCTAAACCTGGGGGCGGGGGCACCTACCGTGCGGACCACTAGTCCACGCAGACGCTGTTGTCTCCTCCTGGGGACGGGGGCACCTACCGTGCGGACCACTAGTCCACGCAGATGCTGTTGTCTACACCTGGGGACGGGGATACCTCCCGTGCGGAACACTAGTCCACGCAGACGCTGTTGTCTACACCGGGGGACGGGGGCACCTACCGTGCGGAACACTAGTCCTCGCAGACGCTGTTACACCTGGAGACGGGGCACCTACCGTGTGGACCACTAGTCCACGCAGACGCTGTTGTCTACACCTGAGGACGGGGGCACCTACCGTGCGGAACACTAGTCCACGCAGACGCTGTTGTCTACACCTGGGGACGGGGGCACCTACCGTGTGGAACACTAGTCCACGCAGACGCTGTTGTCTACACCGGGGGACGGGGGCACCTATCGTGCGGAACACTAGTCCACGCAGACGCTGTTGTCTACACCGGGGGACGGGGGCACCTACCGTGCGGACCACTAGTCCACGCAGACGCTGTTGTCTACACCGGGGGAGGGGGGCACCTACCGTGCGGAACACTAGTCCACGCAGACGCTGTTGTCTACACCGGGGGGCGGGGGCACCTACCGTGTGGAACACTAGTCCACGTAGACGCTGTTGTTTACACCTGGGGACGGGGGCACCTACCGTGTGGAACACTAGTCCACGAAGACGCTGTTGTCTACACCGGGGGACGGGGGCACCTACCGTGCGGAACACTAGTCCACGAAGACGCTGTTGTCTACACCGGGGGACGGGGGCACCTACCGTGTGGAACACTAGTCCACGCAGACGCTGTTGTTTACACCTGGGGACGGGGGCACCTACCGTGTGGAAAACTAGTCCACGAAGACGTTGTTGTCTACACCGGGGGACGGGGTCGTGCGGAACACTAGTCCACGAAGACGCTGTTGTCTACACCGGGGGACGGGGGCACCTACCGTGCGGAACACTAGTCCACGCAAACGCTGTTGTCTACACCGGGGGACGGGGGCACCTACCGTGTGGAACACTAGTCCACGCAGACGCTGTTGTCTACACCGGGGGACGGGGGCACCTACCGTGTGGAACACTAGTCCACGCAGACGCTGTGTCTACACCTGGGGAAGGGGGCACCTACCGTGCGGAACACTAGTCCACGAAGACGCTGTTGTCTACACCGGGGGACGGGGGCACCTACCGTGCGGAACACTAGTCCACGCAGACGCTGTTGTCTACACCGGGGGGCGGGGGCACCTACCGTGTGGAACACTAGTCCACGCTGACGCTGTTGTTTACACCTGGGGACGGGGGCACCTACCGTGTGGACCACTAGTCCACGCAGACGCTGTTTTCTACACCTGGGGACGGGGGAACCTACCGTGTGGAACACTAGTCCACGCAGACGTTGTTATCTACTCCTGGGGACGGGGGCACCTATCGTGCGGAACACTAGTCCACGCAGACGCTGTTGTCTACACTTGGGGACGGGGGCACCTACCGTATGGAACACTAGTCCACGCAGACGCTGTTGTCTACACCTGGGGACGGGGGCACCTACCGTGTGGAACACTAGTCCACGAAGACGCTGTTGTCTACACCGGGGGACGGGGGCACCTACCGTGCGGAACACTAGTCCACGCAGACGCTGTTGTCTACACCGGGGGACGGGGGCACCTACCGTGTGGAACACTAGTCCACGCAGACGCTGTGTCTACACCTGGGGAAGGGGGCACCTACCGTGCGGAACACTAGTCCACGAAGACGCTGTTGTCTACACCGGGGGACGGGGGCACCTACCGTGCGGAACACTAGTCCACGCAGACGCTGTTGTCTACACCGGGGGGCGGGGGCACCTACCGTGTGGAACACTAGTCCACGCTGACGCTGTTGTTTACACCTGGGGACGGGGGCACCTACCGTGTGGACCACTAGTCCACGCAGACGCTGTTTTCTACACCTGGGGACGGGGGAACCTACCGTGTGGAACACTAGTCCACGCAGACGTTGTTATCTACTCCTGGGGACGGGGGCACCTATCGTGCGGAACACTAGTCCACGCAGACGCTGTTGTCTACACTTGGGGACGGGGGCACCTACCGTATGGAACACTAGTCCACGCAGACGCTGTTGTCTACACCTGGGGACGGGGGCACCTACCGTATGGAACACTAGTCCACGCAGACGCTGTTGTCTACACCTGGGGACGGGGGCACCTACCGTATGGAACACTAGTCCACGCAGACGCTGTTGTCTACACTTGGGGACGGGGGCACCTACCGTATGGAACACTAGTCCACGCAGACGCTGTTGTCTACACCTGGGGACGGGGGCACCTACCGTATGGAACACTAGTCCACGCAGACGCTGTTGTCTACACCTGGGGACGGGGGCACCTACCGTATGGAACACTAGTCCACGCAGACGCTGTTGTCTACTCCTGGGGACGGGGGCACCTACCGTATGGAACACTAGTCCACGCAGACGCTGTTGTCTACACCTGGGGATGGGGGCACCTACCGTATGGAACACTAGTCCACGCAGACGCTGTTGTCTACTCCTGGGGACGGGGGCACCTACCGTATGGAACACTAGTCCACGCAGACGCTGTTGTCTACTCCTGGGGACGGGGGCACCTACCGTATGGAACACTAGTCCACGCAGACGCTGTTTTTTACATCTGGGGACGGGGGCACCTACCGTATGGAACACTACTCCACGCAGACGCTGTTGTCTACATCTCGGGACGGGAGCACCTACCGTGCGGACCACTAGTCCACGCAGACGCTGTTTTCTACACCTGGGGACGGGGGCACCTACCGTGTGGAACACTAGTCCACGAAGACGCTGTTGTCTACACCGGGGGACGGGGGCACCTACCGTGCGGAACACTAGTCCACGCAGACGCTGTTGTCTACACCTGGGGACGGGGGCACCTACCATATGGAACACTAGTCCACGCAGACGTTGTTGTCTACACCGGGGGACGGGGGCACTTACCGTGCGGAACACTAGTCCACGCAGACGCTGTTGTCTACACCGGGGGACGGGGGCACCTACCGTATGGAACACTAGTCCACGCAGACGCTGTTGTCTACACCGGGGGACGGGGGCACCTACCGTGCGGAACACCAGTCCACGCAGACGCTGTTGTCTACACCGGGGGACAGGGACACCTACCGTGCGGAACACTAGTCCACACAGACGCTGTTGTCTACACCTGGGGACGGGGGCACCTACCGTGTAGAACACTAGTCCACGCAAACTCTATTATCTACTCCTGCGGTATAAATAAATTGGTCGTAAATTGGTATGAATACTCCCAAGAAAGTCTGATTAGTTTTCAAAATACTTAAATTTGTTTTGTTTTTTGCGTCTTACGTAAACACTACCGAACCGCCTCGATAAAATTCCACACAAAGATACTTCTTGAACCGATGAAACAGATAAGCTTTTTCATACCCTTAAAATCCCCTTGGTCTGTCATTGGTAAAATCCATAAGCTTTTCATGTGTATATTTCGTACTAATGATTTGGATTTCGTTATTTATTTGTTTGGTTCCATGAGAAATGCTGTTAATTTTCCAATGATTTATCTAACAATACGAAGAATAATATAAGCGTCTAAAGCTGGTACTATAACTTTTAAATATTTTTTTACAAAAATCTAGTTAGGTCGCCTATCATAAGTGATATTTCAGGTTCAGATATTAACACACTACATCTAAACATAGCTGAGTATTAGCGAATGTTCGTCTTAACGTGGTTTCCCTAATTCCTAACTCTAGTTCACCTTCATAGTTATCTCGGATTTACGATTATGTCCAGGCCGGAATTAGGGTACCAAAAAAGATCTGTCCATTAGTCCCGCTAACAGCCTATTTGCAACGTTTACACGTTTCCAAATGTTCCGAATTTGTTGTCTTATTATCGGAGGAAACACCTTTATGGCTGAAAATTGTTAATTCACACCCATTAACATGTTGGCGCACCTTCTTTATGGGATTGCTTCGGCAGAAACGCGTAAAGGCTTAATCCTGAGTTACGGCGTCCGGTCGGTAACGTCGTGTGTAGAGCGGCCCCGGCTGTGTTTTTTGGAGGGAATTGGCTCTTTGGTGGTGTTTGAAGGAGTGTTTTTGGAGGGAATTGGCTCTTTGGTGGTGTTTGGAGGTGTGTTTTTGGAGGGTATTGGCTGTTTGATGGTTTTTGGAGGAGATTGCAGTAGCTTGATTGGAAGTTAGGGAAATCATTATTGTAATACCTTATTACAAGCCACTCGGTGAAACTACAAGATCTGACATTTGTTCCATAGGATTTTTATGAATGCTGGAAGCTATAAAAACTGTAAGTGTTTATAGCAAAATGCTGGGCTTTTGAACAAGAGGTACTGTAAAATATTCTAAGATGTTCAAACAATATTTTTATATCGTTTTATAAAGACTGGGACTGTGACGAGTCATGCTATTCAACTGTTCAGAGGTCACTAACTGTGGATAGTCATTATCGTTGGCTTGTGGATACGATATTCCCCAGTGGATATTAACTTCCGCACTGGTGAGCATTACGCCTCTAAGACCATCCTCACAATTAGGCCAGTTCGAAATAGATTGGCAAATTTTAGTTCGGATCCCACCCTCCCCAACAGTAAATCAGTATGCCCCTTAATTGCCATTGGCTGTTGAGTCAATCATCACCATTAAGACATCAAGTCGTCGATAAATTCGCACCACAATGATCCTACACTCATCCCTCATTCATATGTTAGTTAAAACACACACAGCCAGTGCTGAGCCCCGGTCTTAAACAGGTGTTAGGAGTTCATTTTTGGAAGGAACAATCAGCAACATCGGCGTCAGCCTTGCAATCACCACACTCCCATCCAGCCTACCAGCCGAAGTTCCTCCAGAGTTCCTGTAGGTTATCGTCCGAGTCATATTACTTGGCCCAGACCGTCCATAAGCCCAATGCTAAAATTTTCATTAGTCTTTTTGGTGGACTAGGCCAAGTTACTTGACGCAGCCTGTATCTCCTTTGCAGCTCCACTCCCCGGCGTTGTCCCGCTGTTTGGCGGTTCGGAGCTTTGGCGGCGTCCGGGCATTAGCCGCCCTGGACAAGTGGGAATCAGCCGCCGCCCTACAAGGCGACGCGGTGATGAGCGGCATTCATCTCCCGCGCGCGGCTAATTGATCTGGTGCAATCAGAACTTTCGGAGCAAACGCGGTGATCCTGTTTCTCGATGGCCATTGGACGCGATGTTTCCTAGTGGGAATTAATGTCCATATTATTGAATGCTATGTTCGTAAGACCGTCCTCATAATGAGACCGATTCGTAAATTGAGTGCCTTAGAAAGAGAAGGGAATATGCCACAAACACATAGTTTTAAGAAAAATTGAAGAAAAACGTATACAGTAACTAAATTGATATTTTAGGTTTTGTGGCTTAGCCCCTTCTCTTTCTCAGACACTCAGACTTAAGTCTGAGAAAGAGAAGGATCTATGCCACAAAACCTAAAATATTTATTTAGTTATAGTACCTTTATTTAACTTTTTTCAAAACTATGTGTTTGTGGCATATCCCCTTCTCTTTCTCAGGCACTCAAGTGCAAACCAGGCAAAATTGTGTTTCGGATCTCACGTTAAAACGTAGGTCCCTTAGTTGCCATTGGTTGTTGGGCTACTGGTTAACAGTCCTGTCTAAGGAACATGTGGGCCTTAGTCAGAAACAAGACTACAAGATCACGCCACAATCATCCTTCACTCATCTGTTATTCATACTTGGCTTAAAATTCCTACCTGGGTTGGTCGCCATTTCAAGCAATGTGTAAGGTAGAATCTATTTTTTATATTGAATTTACTTTGGATGGAATAGTGAACTACTGGTATCCACAAAGTATGGCTCTGAGGTATGGGTTCAAGATAACTATTCGTTTCGGGGCCACGTGCTCTTGTCGTTGTTTTAGCTAACACATTTACTGTCGGATTTTCTTAAAATTTAGAAAGGACGTTCCATTTAGTGACCTCTTGGAAAAGCTTGTCGGGCAAATAATTGGACGAACCTTAATCTCACGGATACTTTAAGCCATCCTCTGAAACTCTAGATAAAAATGATCGATTTATTAACAGGCCTATATTGATTTATTATAGACGCATGAAATTGTCTGAAGATGATTTTACCCTAAAGCTGCTGCGATTTTCCTCATATTTGCTTTAAATTTAAGATGGACATTATTTTCGAAGATCTGGTCGGTGAATTAGCTGGAGGAGTAAATCAAAACGTTCCTGTCCCCTTTTTTTGGAGGAAATTTAACCCAAAATCTTGAATTTTCTTGTCTAAAATTAGATAGCCCCGAAAAGTGAATTATCCCCTCACCTTAACGTATTGCGTGCGTACTCGTTAATTTTCCGTGTGAAAACACTTAAGGATTTGTTTCGGAAATGTTGCAAAACCTGGCCTTTTTGAAATCTAACTTTTTTTTCTATTCGCACTATTTTATTAAAGTGTTCTATTTTCTGTTTAATTCATGGCCTAATGACATCAAATCAAGTGATCCAGATGTAATTAGTTTAAGCTCACTCCTTGCAATTTAATGTGGGTTTGAAATGTTTTGCGGTGGTTAGGATGCCAACTGACAGACTTCAGACTATGACGTGAGCAATATAATACACACTCAGTTGCCCAGTTGATGGTTATTTTTCATTGGCCTAAATATGAAGCCTAAACTACCCCAAACGCATGAGAACCCCCATCGACTCTATACTTGAATGAAAGTTCTCGGAGAGAAAATTTCAGGAAAAATAATAGCTCTTTGAGAAAATGTTTTCTAAGGGCACGAAGAGAAAAATAAGAGTTAAACAACTGTTGCATTTATTTTATTTACAACTATTTGTTTACTTCTTCCCAGCGAACCGGGACGCCATCAGTTAGTTAATGTAGTAATAACGAATATTTATACTTTTTTTATCTCTTGTAATTAGCAAACTCGTCATACAATGTTATAGGAATACTGTATTTAACAATTGTCATCGTTATGTTTATTCCCAGTATGATTTAAAGCTGAAAGTAATTACTTCGAATAAATCTTACTAATATTTGACGTTTAAAAATGCTCAATGATGTAAATCTGAGAATCAAACACCTTAAATATATTATGGCCAAATTTGACAAGATAAGATTTAAGCATTTGTATTGCGTCAAACCGAAAATCTTACTAAATAATTATTAAAACCATTAGCAGTACTATTCATCCTTGTACTGTGCCGGCTCACTCCTTGTCTTTGCTTGATAACTTCCACGCACAGGCCTGAGGCCCATGTGGGGGGGGGGGCAAATGCAAAGTAAAAAGAGACCACCACCCCCTTAAAAAATTGGTTTCATTCCTATACCAATAATTTTAATAGCTTTAATGAACAACTTTTCCTTAGTTGAGCTAACACATGTCGGTAAACTAGTTATTTTTATGTGTTTAATTTTCTCACTTGGTCCCGTGGTTTTGAATCTAGGTCTATTTACTTGCGAGGAAACTAATTATCAAGACGTAATCATATTTCTGTATCATAATTATTCCAACACCACACGTCTTGGCAGGATGTGGAAATCGACACCGTTTCGAATGAGTGATAATTATTCTTGACCACAGATGGCACCGGCGGTCTTATGAGCGGTCTAAGGATATGTGTGGAGAAGAAATAGTTTCTATTCAATAGCAAAACCTCGCATGTGAAATAGCCTAAAGGCAAATAATGCCTCTTCATGGTAAATTATTCCGCAATCTGTAAAGACATAAATCCTCTTCATTCCTGTGGGAAATGAAACTTCAACATGGTTTATCTGGTTACTAGAAGAAATCAGTTTTGTTTAAAATTTGTTTTTGTCCATAATAAAAACAACGAATCAATTTATTTTGACTTGGTAATGATAAAATAGAAGAAAAGTAATTAAGGTTGATGCTATGCAAGGTAAAATTATTTAGTTTGTAAGTCTTTTTTTCAATAGGCAATAATCTAAATTATATTGTTCAGTATATAAATGTAATGGTTGTTTATTTCAATGTATATGTGTTTGAAGATTATCCTAATTCGTGATCGATACATGTACTCAATCAATAAATAATATTGAAAATCAATGGACTACAAATAATTTTTGTAAGAATAACAAAATCATGTAGATATATGTTTCATTCTACACACAAGGATCCATACTTTTGATTGTACAGGTTTGTGTTTTTAATTTTTAGAAATATGATAAATTTTGAATTTGAATTTACATTTATCCAAAACGAATTATGTTTCAACCGATTATTGAAAGATTTATATTAAAAGTAATCTATTATGTTCAATTCATTTCCAAATATAAATATTGGACCAACAACATTTTCTATCATATTAATTTACTAATGGAAACCCCCTTATAGTTTGAAGGTTTTATTCGCTAAAATAATGAAGACCGTTCAACTTATAAATTATGTGCTTTTTATGACCCCTCTATAAAGAGGAGACAGCTTCATTGCCAAGTGAGGTCAAAAGAATCGAAAATCTGTTCAAGGTCACAGTTGCATTGAAATAATAGGTTGCATTTATATTTTCCCAGTCACACTAACAATTCGTACGATACGGTATCAGCAACTAAACCGTACTGTTGAAATTAAAAAAAAAAATCAATAATCAGTCGTGTTTTCTGTTACGAGACCAACTCCGACAACCCAGGGACAGGCGATGCAGTGCGGAGGTGACTTGCGGAATGGAAATGTTCGGTCAACATCCATCAACCGTCGCCTACAGCTGCGATGTCAACTCCCATTTATCTGCAAACATTTCCTGTATTCTTCACCCTGCACCACCGTTGGAGGTGTATTAGTGCAATGGCAGAATACTGTAGGATCGTAACGATATTTTATTTGGAATTGAACGCAGTTGGAAGATTGAAAAATGCAAACACATGTTTGTCGTCTTCTGACGAGACAGTTTTTAAATAACATTGAATGGATGCCACATAATCTCACTCGTATTCTGCAGATATATCGTATGATAAGATGTACATTTTTTAATTCTAAAACCATGAATATATTATTCTTAAACAGTTCATATGAAACGATATTTTTCCTCTTTGTAAAATGTTAGTATTTTTTTTTTAATTTTGAAGACAGGAGAAGGATCAATAATTAATATAGCAGATTTTCCGGTTGGATTTCATTGTAATTTAATCACCAGGACTTTTTACCCGAAAAATAATAAGTTTTGATAAAAAATCTTCATTTGCCTTATTTATAAGTAAGATGAATGTCTAAAAATACTGTTATTCAAGGCCTTTCGCTTTTCAACAAAGTAGCTGACAAGACCATTAGGTATATATGTAATAACTTCGTATGTTTCCATAAAATCAAAATTACTGAGGAAATGGCTTATTACTACCGCACCTTTTCTCCACATGAAACCAATGTCGTGCCCGAAAATGAATCCAACTGTTCTACCAAACCTAGTAAAAGACCTACAAACTGAGCAATAAAACTGTTGAAGACCAAACCTAGCTGAAGACCATTCAACGACCAAACTAAAGCATACATCCAAGCGGACGACTCTTGACTCCTGAGTCCTGAGGATACACATAAATTCACTTACAGCGCGCTCCATTTGAGCGGTTTCGCTGTGGGAACGCCGACCACACATGCTCGCCGTGATCCCCTGGTTCTCACGGGCCTAACCTTTCCCTGAATGGAGGCCTCGTGTCATTAGAAGCACTTTTAAGGCAGCCGTAACCGGGAAATGGACTGAACTCATCCGACGCCGCGCGGCGCATCTCCAGGCTACTATGAAATATGTATTAGACCGGCGGCGGCGGCGGCGGCGGCGGCGCGGCGCTTGCGGCGTGGAGGGAGGAAGAATGGGGTCGTCTGAGGTAGATGGGCCATCGAAAGAGTCTATTCAAAGAGGACATTCTAGATTATCCAAATTTCCTTGTGTGGGAAATCTAATTTATTTTTTTTTCTTTTTGACAATATTTTTTATTAGTCAATATTTTTTATATTGAGGTGTGAAAAATAAAAATTAACACCATTCTGTATCGTAAAATACCTGATACTCTGTCACACACTTTATCCTAGAAATAATTTTTTTTTGTTCCAGGTTTGAATTCGATGCCTAAAGTAGCTCCGAGGTATGAGAAAAATACGTAAGGACAGCTATTATTCACAGCGGATACAGCAGATTGGAATTTTAAAAACATAATTTTATGTTTTCGATTTATTTTTAATTGTAGATCCTGGTTCTATGTAGCGGATATTTTGGCCATTAGAATTTATTTATCAATAATAACATCAAAGGTAGATGAATATTCTGTAATCTTGTATAAATGAGGCTGAAGGATCAGTGAGTGATAAGAACGTCTTCGGGAATAAGCTAGCGAGTTAAAGAACTTACTGAACTTCTTCGTTGTGAACTTTCCGAACCTCATATTAATGATTCCTTACTATTCAAATTTGAAGTTGTTGAATTACATCATACATCTGAAAGCGCTGACCGTCTTAAAAAAGTATAATTTGATTTGTAGCCCGGTTAGGGACAGATATAGAAAAGCATTGTAGCCAAACTAAACAATTAACATTTAATTATTCTAACAAAACTATCATAGTCGAACACAAATAAACATAAAACAACAACCTATGTAAAAACAAAACATAATAATATTTCAAACATATTTCTTACACGGTGTGGGAACCGTGTAAGAGGGAATAAATACAGTGACTTTAAACATTTATGAATGGAATAGCAGCACGTCACCCAATAGTACAAGCCATTGTGAAGCCGCACTCAGAACTAATTCCATGTTTCCGCTCACCTTCGTACAGAATGGGGGGCGTAGTCATATGTAAATGGCGCCGCGTGCTGTGTGCTTTCATTTACACCAGTTGGGTACAGTTTATGTTCCGGTCTTTCATCTCTTACTCACGATTTTCTGCCTGGAGATCAATGAAAATAGTACGATTTTCTTGGTTCCTCAGTTTATTGGCATTGATTCTTCATTGTTTCTGAATATTTACAAAACGTTTTTCCGTGTTTTTTGAAACCTTAAAAAATTAAAAGATATCAAAAGAGACATGACAAGAAAATGTTTGATTTGTTTAAACAATTCGGTATTCATTCTTGTGATAATGATGATTGTTTTTGTTGTATATAAGTAGCATGCTTGCTCGGAAAAAAGATTTTCAATTTCGAATACTAAGCAGAATTTTAAGTAAAAGGTTTTGAAGTTTCGTAACCGAAAAAAAACTGGAATTTTTATTTGGCCTAAACTTAATGAATTTAAACGATAATTCGGTGTTAAAGACCAAAAGACCAGAGTTCGTGGGACAATTTCCAATAACATAAAAATATCATTGATTTTGAAATTAAAATATATACATTTTATGAAGCACGATCGCTGGAGGACGTATTCCAATATTTTACGGTTCTTCAAGGTATTTATTATTCAACTTTCTCAATATATAATCTTAATAAAAACAGTACAGGCTGGTCACCTCCCATGCAAAGACAAGCATGGGATGATTGCGAATCATAAATAACACAACTATGGGACAGGCCGTTAATACTAAGGAGTTTATGGGAGTCTTTATTGGAATAGTAAAATAAATCAATAACGCCTTTTGAAGATACGCCTTACAAGTGCCTAGCTCTGATTGAATTTAATAGCTGATTTGAGTGTCGGTTGTAATTCTAGAGTTAAGATAATCTGCGCAGACAATAAAATTTACAGTTACACAGTTCAAAGTGGACAAGAACATAATTTTCATATCTTACATTTATTAGACTAATGAATATTAAGTTCGAATTGATCGAGAGCAGGGAAAAATACTGAAAAGCTATGTGATAGCTATCAAATTGACTGGATAGACGAGTGGATTAAGTGTTCACCTCAAACCTTGAGGGTCACCGGTTCGAATCCTGACCAGGATTCGAGACTGGGTCCACTTGCCATTCGTCATTGCGCTTTGAATTAATTATGCTATTGGACAAAATGTCACTAGATAGTAACATCGTTACGTAGTAACAAGGCCCGGTTTTGAACAGTTCCCGATCATAAGTTACAGGTGTTGAATAACAAGAAAATAAATAGAATAGTTGGATTATTCGCTAAAAAAGTTGTTCTTAGGAGTAAATGGCAATTTTTATCAACGAATATCCTAGATTAATTAAAAAAAGGGTTATATTTTTATCAAGAGTAGGGTTTTAACTAATCGCGACCATTTATTAAATATGGTTGATAACAAATCAAGGGTAAAATTTATTTGATGTTTCTCCTTTAATCATCGTACACAAATACTAGGTCACTAACTTTGGCCAATTCTTAGAAATGAGTGAAGCAATGAAGGGATCTGTGAAGTTTGGTGCGAATAAAACAATAAAGACAAAAAATTATAAAACAATACACTCTCAAAAAATTAGCAATCAATACAAAAGGTATTCAATTAAAAGGTAAATGGATTTGCTATGTAGACAAAATATATAAAACGTAAGTATTGCACTTTCAATAAAACTAAGTGATCGCAATAGCAATGTGCGGTGAGATTAGTGCTGCATTGGTTATGTTTTGTTGGGGAAGGAAAACGTAGGATTTGTTTTAAATGCCCACCACTATTTCTATTTAAATCAAGGAAATTCGGTTTGGTTAGGTTAAGGGAGGTTAAGATGAATGGAAAATAACCACTTTGCGCTTCCTGAAAGTCAGATTTAGTCGTCGAGTTTTATCTTATCAGCCGTTTGCCTCGTGACCACTACCTAAATTAGCCGGAGTTCTGCGACATTGGCCTTTTACCAAACTGATCTTACCTCACGTAACCCTATATTTTTCACATATAAAAAGTGGCGGCCCTCTTCTGAAAAAGATCGGCAAAGAGTGCAACAAAAATGTCAAGAAGTTTATAAGCTCATTAATCAAAGTTTGGGGTTGAGAGTGGCCGAAGGTCGGGCAGTCGCATAGTTGGTATGATTGGCCCGTGGCGTGTAAGGAGATACTGTGGCGGGCGGTGTCGACAAAGGCAGCCATTTACACACGTAATTAGTCAGCCTAGTTCATTAATAACCCTTGATGAATGGTCGGCAGAGCGCTTACTGCTCGGTCCAATTACATTCCAGGAGGCGACCGAGAAATCATAGGTGTAAAGGTCTGGGTTTGGTAAAGTTCTATGTTTCAAGGATAAGCGTGAAGACATAGTGCATTGGTCGGTCGCGTCAAGCGTGAGTCTGGCTGAGCTGTTTTTGATTATGCATGTAAAGCAATGAGCTAGTGCACCGCGCAGCCAGACGCTTCACTATGCGTTAGCTCATTGGACTTCAGGCACTATCAAAAACAGCACAGCTAGACTCGCCATTCCACTAAGTTTTCAGCCTAAGATCTAGATTTTCTTAGGGGGTTTAGAGGTTTTGATGTGTTTTAAGAACCTTCGGGGTTAATATCCTATGAAAGGCGGCTGAATATTCCGATTCATAAGTTTGAAATTAGTTCACGTCCAAATAATACAAATGAAGTCAGGTCCAGAGTTAGAATATTTTAAATTTAATATGTAAATAATAATTTGGCAATCAGAAATGTTAGCTTCGTATAATATGTAATATGAAATACCAACTACATATGATTTTAGATGTTATGTTTCTTGTAAAGCATTTAGGCCTCAGGTAAGCAAATACTTTCGTGACTAGTAGTGAAATATCCTATTTATACTAGTTCTTAAACTCGGAAAATATGTTGTACAAAAATGGTAACTTATGTATTTTTGGTTGTTTGTTCCTTAAGCACTTAAAAGGGCGATAGCAAATATTCTAGCTCATGAGCTCAAACACCAATTAAATCGTTGCTCTCCTATCTAATATCCTTTATGAAAACATCAAGCCATTTTTCGCCCCACTTTACTTTCTCCTCACCTACTAGCAGTCACAAGGAGTAACAAAAACGCCCAAGTCAGCCCAGTGATCCCCTCAGGCTCGTTGGCTTCCGCGAGGCAAAAACCTAGCAAGTCAACCGAGTCCAAACGAGAC
Source organism: Flexamia atlantica (assembly GCA_035578135.1). Classification (NCBI taxonomy): domain Eukaryota; kingdom Metazoa; phylum Arthropoda; class Insecta; order Hemiptera; family Cicadellidae; genus Flexamia; species Flexamia atlantica. The sequence continues at coordinate 42,120 of JAQJVK010000173.1, read as the reverse complement.
GGATCACGAGGAGATTGTGCACCGGTTGTCCGCAGTCCGCAGCGACCGCACTACACGGGGCGGACCGGGCGTCGTGCCGCACGCTCGCGGGACAACACCGCCAGACATTTCGGCTAACGGACGAGTCATTCTGATTTCTTTAAAGGAAATTCATTTTGAAGAAAAATGACATTTATTAGCCTCGGCGGTGGCGGTGTTTGGCGGCGAGTCACTGTGATTTGGTCATTATTCTCGGGTTCCCACGAGCAGGGTAACGACGGCGCCGAGTCTGCGAGGGCAGCACTTACTGTCTGTCACCCTGGGTGTAAGTGGACATACACCTCTCGTCACGTCACGTTATGTCACGTTTTGTCACGTGAGGTCAGGTCTTGTCACGTCAGGACATTAAATGTCACGCCCCGTCACGTCACATCACGTCATGTTTCGTCCATATTCTGCGATTCCTGATGGGGTGGTATACATATTCGGACGCTACGTGACGTGTATGTATACCCCTACCTTAAAAAAATTTAATGTGTGAATAAATTAATCCTAATACTGCATCATACAGCTTCTCGACTATAATTTTCTGTCTAAATTCTGCCGTCCCTAAATGAATGCTATAAAAAATGATAAAGATATAATGGTTTATTCCAGGTGTGAGACGTCATTGAGCTCTCACTATGGATAGCTTCTATTATTAACTTGTAGGGTGTGCAATTTATGGTTAACCTCATAAAGTAATATGTTCTATTATTCACTGTGTCCCAGGATTGGAATGAATACTGTTATGAATGCATTAATTGCCTTATCCAATCCGTGTTATTCATAAGTCATAATATATGTTTCGATCATCAAAATTTCATTGGGTGTAAGTAAGCAACTGCAATAATTTTCTTTATGTAATCCATGAAAGATAAGAAATAATGTAAAAGATTTTTCGTTATACTTCTTCAAAAACAGATGTTTTTAATGCATGTTTTCCGGACCTAAATACACTCTTTTTATTCCTAGGAATTAAAAGCTGATGTACTCGATACCAGCTGACTCTTTATAGTCCTAGGACTATAAAAGTGAAAAAGTGCCGAGTACGTCGTAATAATCGAACAATATTCATTCGATTACAAATAATCGAAAAATACATCGTTATTATCGAAAAATTCATTGTTGTCAGTTTAATCAATTTGTGAAACTCGCTCATTTCACCGATCGATTATTACATGCGTTCGATACGTCGATAGTTGTTCATTGTTGTCAGTCTACCCTAACACAAATGAAACGGACAATCAGCTTATTGCTTCAAATAGCAAGAACAAGACGGTGGCATCTTTTGAAGGCATCTTTAAAGGTAAACAAGCTGTAACATTTTGGTTTTCTTAAGTAGTTTACGTATTGTATTGAGCAATATAACGAAAAATATAGTTCATCACACGGACCTAAAGCTGCTTTTCGTTACCCGGTCATTTTTCAACCGAGGCTTACAGCCTCGGTTGTAAAACTTGACCTTGTACGAAAAGCGTCACTTTAGGTCCTTGTAATGAAATATACTATTATGAAAGAAACATTATAACAGGCATACCATTGACAAATATTATCTTGGTTAAATATTACAACTTGTCACAATGATAACAAACGGTTGAAATATAATGAAATCAGAGTTTTATGTTGCCGGAAACTTTTCACTTTCACAGGTTGGACTTAAACAAAATAGTGAGGTGTTCTTTCTTCGTCTTACTTTCTTCCAGTGACATTTGTGTTTCAATGCGCTGTTCTTCGTCTTCCTCAAATTAAAAATATTTGATTTTGGGAATCTCAAAATATTTACTGAACACTGATGTGTACCCCCGCTCTGTCCCTGGGTCCGGCATCAACCTGCCCCTCGGCAGTCTCCAGGGACGGCAACGATATATCGGAACAATTGATATTTTGCTCTCCATATATCGATATATTGGCATCGATATTTTGGTTCCGATGTAATTGGAAAAAATCGATTTTCATCCTCCGTTATATCAGCATATTTATAATTTTAAAACTGATAAAAAGATCAAAATTATCCAGATTCCTGTTGAAGTGCTAAGCTTACTAGTTTTTAATTTTCGTAATTCACAAGTTAAGTAAATATTGCGAACGTTTGAAACCTGCCCATATGGAAATACCGAGTGCTGAGAATGTTTGCGTAAGACACAGTTCCTCTACATAAAGCAAAGGAAATAAACTTAACCCATCCCCATCTCTCATACCTTCCGCTGTTTTGAGACCATAGTTGGTTGATTCTGCTCCCCCACTCCAACCCCAAACTTAGCCTATACAGTCTATCCATAAATATTTACGATAACTAAAGAGTATTTTTTTAAACAAAGATTTGTTTAGATATTTTTATTTTTTACGACTCTGAAAACCACTGTTATAATGCAGAATCATTCTTTCCGTCATACTGAAACTAACCAGTAAAACCACTAACCATTAATTTTCATGATTTATAACAGCATGGTTACTGTCATTTCGACAATATAAGCTTGCAAATGGTGTCGTTTTTCTTTTAAGAACACCTCGATATATCGGTTTTAGACATATTCGATGTATGGATATTTTTTGGCAGATATAGATATATTTATTTTAGATTGGATATCGATACTTTTCTTTCGATACATAAAAACGATATATCGATATTTTTACAGATATAGATATATTTATTTTAGATTAGATATCGATACTTTTCTTTCGATTCATAAAAAACCGAAATATCGATATGTTGGGATATTTTGCCATCCCTGTCTGCGGCAGCAGCTCCAACCCGCGGTCCTCCCTTTCTATTCCCCAGTCGCCCGCGCCGGTCGCCGGTCAGCCTGGTCGTGACCCGGCGAACTTTCCCATGGCGAGTACTTTCCTGCCTTATAGGTAAATGAAGAAAGCCCCATAAATCCGCGGGTACAGCACAGTAGTAGATGGATGCGGCGATACGCGCGGCATCCACCTGCCGATACCATCGCACGTGATCCTCCAATTATTCCCGAGGCGTTGGAGGGAGATTAGTTATTGACAACATTCAGCGCTCCGTCCGAACGTCCGGCGAGTCTGATTTAGTGAGTTATTGTGGAGACGCTGCCAAGACTATTGCGCTGTGCGTGCAGGAGGGTTGGAATGCGGCGTGCGGTGTTAAAACGAACAGCGTGTATTACATACAGCGGAATGTACACTATAAGTGTTCAGAGGGAACGTTCTATCCTGCAAGCTCAGCAATTAGCGTTCAGAACGTAATGTTCAGCGTTTAAGACTCTAGTCAATAGGCGATTCAAAGATGAGCTTTCAGACTGCAGCGTGCATTTTAAGGATTTAAAAAAAGTCTGGGTAGGGAGCAAGTTAATTTATTCGATTGAACGATATATTGAAAGCGGTACAGGAGATATTGGGCTGGTACTAAAAGACGATGGAAACGATTAGGGCGAGTTTAACCTATGGCCTAGGCCCATTGTAAGCCCAATTTAACATAAAACTAAACACAGTCTCATCTGGGCGTACAGAACCATGTAATTTGACTCGACCAATATTCATACAGCTGGCAACTCCATACCTAAGTAACTTGATCTAATTGAATTGGGTTAGACGACAAGCCTTACGACTAATAAAGCAACCAATTAGCAAAATATTTGTTATAAATGTATCGGGCAACTTAACTAAATCTTTATCGACTTAGGTCCTTGGAGAGCAAGTTATCCTCAAGGCCTATTACCTAAATTTAAGAGAGATCGAGAGGCCTCAAGACTTCAAAGGTGACTTCAGGTCTTGTAATACATACCATAAGTTTTCATCCATTGAGCTAAAGTTATTAAATGTATATCATTTCATAGGTCGGCCACTTTCACATAATTCACTTTTTCACCATAAATTAAATTTTCTTGGCTCATTCTAAAAATTAAGGAGTAATATGAAATAAATATGAAAATTAACGGATTTCAATTGTTTGAAATTATAACCATGGATTATGCATCATGTAGTTCGTATCTCGTAAGAAAACTTGGAACTTTCATTTAGCTGTGCCATGCCCCCAGCATAAATTTACTCGGTTCAACTTTATTCCAGGCATTCCATAATTTAAATACAAAATTAATAGGGTTCAGATTTTTACCTATCCCGATAGTAATCTTCGGCTGTCATCTACAAATCCCCAGGTGTTCTTCGGCATCCTGCGATGGTCCCACCATCTGCCCGCTCCAGACGAGACTGCAGCGAGACTGGCCGTAGGCTGAGGTCTCAGACCCATCCAGCCAATGAGGGTTAATTGTTTTCTTAAACGAGCCCCAAGTGGCGGGAAGTCGAGCCGTAAACCCCGGATGGATGTGTGATTTATCTGCTAGGGCAGCGTCGTTAAATGGATCATCCCAGTCATTCTAGCGTGCACACGCACACACGCACACGCTCACACGCACACACCCGCCTCCGCACCGCCTTGTATGTGAGGTGTCGTTGGTAGCTGGTTTGTAATTAAAACGTATCAGAAGAAAATTTATAACAGTCAATGTCGCACTATATATAAAAAATTACAAAAGTAATCACATAAGAGAATTCGAAAAAGAAGCGATTTAAGCATAAATTGTTCTGGAATAGCCTATACTCGGGTGTGGTGGTTCAGATTTAACAGATATCATAAATCACTGGGGGGAATTCAACCAGTTTTTTTTTTTAATATACGTAGGAGTTTTGGGGATATAGCCCTTACCGTTTACTCTGACCACAATTCACAGCCTGCACTGATCAAAGTGGCTGAAGGATATCTTTGTATATGCAACTGAACTTTTACTAAATTTCCTGACTATTCTACTATTTCAAATTATGTATTTTTCTTTCTTGGACGAATAGTATGGTTCAGAACAGGAAGGTAGTTATCTAAATACATACTTCAGCTTTTAATGTCAGTAACGTGGGATTTTAGGGTGGTTAAACATATTCGTCAGCTAATTCATTACTTGTAATCATTTAATAGGTATTGGAATTCTGTTAAGCGTATTTTATCTCACATGAACATTATCGTGCAGTTTTGAAATTTACATGCTGATTATGATAGCTTTTCTTTAAATACTTATGATTGACCCAAAGAGATACTGGACAGAAGACAGTTATATAAGTCGTCTCATCAATTAGTTTTATTTGACTTAAGTTTAAACCTGAAGTATATGTTATAATAAACATAAATTAACTGTCTGCGCTACCATGCACGCCCTAACAACCGTATAAAATCTAAAGGTCACGCCCCCTATTATTTAAGTCTACACTTAAACTTACTGTTTGAATCATTCTTTTATACATTAGCTCTTACGGAACACTGAGCTGCGACATAAACCTAAAGTTAACACAAAGGCTATAAATAAAACGGATAATCCCGTTACTTGGAGATGACTCCATGCACAATATCCTCCAAGGACATTTACTTACCCATTTAACCTTTTCATTTAGCACGCTAGACTAATGAAATGACAATATATCAGCACATGTCAAAGAGCTTCGTAAATAAGTTTATTTTCTGTGTTTAAAAGTAAGCCATACAACTTGATAAACCTTCTAGAAATTGTCGTTTACAATTAAGGATGAAAAAAGTTATTTTATGAAAAGAGTATAGCCTCCAAGATCAATTTTAACATGTTATTAAAGGTTTTAAGACGACTTAGCTTTTAATTCGGCTAATTAGCTTTAATTCCCTTTTTTTATTTAAATCTCTAAGTTTCCATATGTTAATGAAAATAATTTTTGGCGAAAATAATTCTATATTGATGAAAATAATTTATGTTCTTCAAACTAATTTCTTACGCCGAGAAACAAACCTCAATAATTCTCTCAACTTATCTAATTTCACCGTTTATGGCATCTAGATTTATTTTAATTAATTAAATATTTCAATCCCGTAACAAAATCTTGCTTTAAAAATTTGCTATATCTAGCTTTGTTCTGCAATAGTCAACACTGATTTCTCTTACTACTTTAGAGGGTTATGATGTGCGTTTAAAAGTGAAATCTACATTAGTTGTACTTCAGTCCACACGAAGGGGCTTAAGTAAAATTACCGTCGGATAATGATAATTTAGTTTGCTTATGCATATTACTAATATAGCTTTAAGTTTTCCTGTATTGATGATGAAACTAGACTATTAATCAGCTGGAAAATTATTATGTTTATTCGCGTGGTGTTTTCTTTTCGTGTTCACGAGTCAATAATGGCTCGACGGAATTTCACATTTGAGGCGTTTTTACGTAGATTTGCCAAATACGTCTCAGAATATTGAGAAAATACACCATTTCAGTACTGCGAAGGGACGAAGTTTTGGAAGCCATTCATTGACATCGGATCAAACTCAGATCACTTTATTTACTAAATTAACATGCTTTACAATAGTTCAGCACTTTAGTAACGAAAATCACAGAAGTGCGAAGCTTCAAGCGAAGGTTCAACAGAGCAACCTAGTAAATTAAATACGATAAAAAACAGTATCGGTCTACGACAGTAAATTAAATATCCACTTCATCAATAAAATATAGAAGACTAACAAATCTTCTACATCCCACTGCGACGTGAAGTGAAATAGTTAGAGATTCTCATGCAAGCCTGACAATAACTGTAGTACTAAACGCATCTCCCGACGCGGCAGTAAATCTCACAGGCTCTAATGCATGTAACGAGTCCAAGCTTTCTTCCAGTCATTTCCAAACTCATTCACTCCGCTCGGCAGACGGATGAGGACGCCTTAGGCGGCTGAGGTGACAACCGACATTCGAGTACATTTTAAAAGTACATTAGTGAGAATGACTGAAGTAGAGCCGTCTCGGTGGGTGGTCCTGTATTGCTCTATATAAGTATAGGTCGTTTCAAACTATGTGGCCCAGACCGCATGTGAGGCCAATGGTAAAATTAACATTGTTTTATGAGTTGAATGGGTCATGCACTTAGACATGACCTGGAATTTTGGATTAAGATAGAAGATCCATCAAGTGATGGTGATTGTTTATCAAGGAAAGTGAAACATCTAAAAATCTGTAACATTGTCAAACAAGACTCAAGATAGAACCTGTAACTGATTACAATATCTGAGAGTGATTGCACTGTTACGGAAGAGCCAATAATTGGCTATCCTCGATATTGGTGAAATAGTTAAATTCAAGCCTGAATTGAAATTCCGTAAAATGCTGATGTTATTAAGTCAGAGTATTAAAAATTTCAACGAAGAAAATCGTACCAAACATTACCAAGGAATTGCTAAATTCATATTTATAGGGTTCTAACCGAATATTTTTCACTACATCCTTTCACAAAGAAGGATCATAAACGATAAATACTTTTTAAAATGTAGTTGGATACATATAAAATAGGTTTTTGAGCTTATAATTTATCAAACAAGCTGGAGAACTCACAGTATTCAACAAATAAATATCTGTATACTGAATTGGATGTATATGAGAGAATAATAATTGTGTATTCATCTTCAGGCCCGTTTATATCAGGCGGGTTGCCAGTGCTGACGATCAGCTGTTATGAGGAACCCTGCGACCATGTCCCTGGTGGAATCACAAAACCGCCGCTGACATGGTACTATACATTAGTTTTCTGCAAACTCTCCTGTCAGCCACAGCCAAACAGCTGGTCGTCAACGTTGGCAATCAGCCTAGTGTAAACGGTACTTTGGCAAGGAAGAACTTTGTTAGGGGCAACTCTCAAACTTTTCTCCCACTATTACAATGACGAGTCAGTAGAAACCGAATGAAATCAACCATTCCAGGCAAATACCTCTTATATTAATAATGCACGTCCTGCCAAATATTTTCTCATCACTTTTTAACATAATTTTCCCTATCCATGAAAATTATTCCTCCATTCAACCATAACATCATACTAAGCAATATACAAACAGTTGGCGCCAACTCAACAATGCCGCATGCACTGCAGGCCTACCAACCCACCACACAACAGCCAGTGTAACCACATCCCCAGCAATGCGGACACGGACCTGCATGTTGGCAGCATCTGCTAATATCGATTATAATAAATCGACACATTCACTACCGCTATCGCGCGCCATCTGCCGAGTCGTTGAAGAGGCCAATCAGGTGAAATCGAATCTACCGGTGACATTATAATATTATCTCTTCCCCATGCAAATGCGATGCAAGCCCGGCTTACAATATTATCATAATTACTCCAACTGTAAGAGACAACTCTGCGGCCACGGGCCATAAATCTGCGGGGCGAGGCCCTGACGAGCGTGACGAGCGGAGGTTCTCACAGGAAGGAACCGTAGGGCTTCGCCCCTGAAGGATTAGAGGTGCTATACCTTTCAGAAATGTTTGACTTTGCTGAAATCGTGTTAACGCTCCGCCGAAACGTGTTCTGGTACAGGATTACCTCGACGTGGCTGTTGAGAACACATTTTGACGATGGGGTTGATAGGAATCAATTTTGTAAGGTTGTAAAAACGGTGGAAATATAACGGTTACTTTATCCCACGGTGAAAAATAATAATAGTCGAAGATTGTTTTTGATGAAGCACCTGTCGGTAAATCGCATGTACAGAATTTAATTTTAATTATTTTAAATGATTAAACTAACTGTACGTCCTAAAAGAGTTTCTATTTTTTTAAGTATGATTAACCGTTAGAAATTGTCGGTGTGATAGTACAGTAGAGCTAGTATCGATAGCTAGACATTATAGGCTAAATACGTATTAGAGACTTTTAATATTTAATTTTTAAAATCATACATCATGACAAATATTTTACTAACTCTTCAAAAATAAAACAATGGAACTGTTGTTAATTTACAACAATTGAAACAGGTTTAAAATTGCATATTTCAGATTATTGCCAACTTTCTTTTGTGTGTTGCAAAATATAAGGGCCTCTACTTCAAATAAAAAAAAATTTGATACTTCGTATTAAAGTAGGATTTAAGTGTAGATTTAATTTTAAATTTGGTACGTCAAGTAATTGAAAAATATGTACGAATTTATGATCTAGGAGTACCATAGATAGATTTACCATGGTACTCTACCTCTGTTATGAAATATTTCTATTATGAAATAATAAACAAACCCTCAAATTGTGCCCGCATCGCTTATACTTACTCTGTAGGCTTTCCACGTACAAACTATATTGTGCTGTATTGTAACTATATTGCTACGTCTCTATATTGTTAAGAAGAAAATTAGTGTCCAATGGTCCATAACGCTGAAAAAGAATTAATGGATAATTGATTAAATAGAAAAAGTTCAAACTCAATTCGCTCTTGGTACATTTGCCATATCAAATGTGTACTAAATATGTATTTTTATTCACAAAAGATATTTTGAGTTTGACCCCTAACTGTAACTTTTGATTTTAAATGACAGACCATAATACTATTTGGTCTAAAATAGTATTAATACTATTTTATTACTATGAACTAAAGTGACGCTTTTCGTCGGAGGTCAAGTTTTGCGACTGACGCTGTAAGCCAAGGTCAAAAAATGACCGAGTAACGAAAAGCAACTTTAGGTCCGTATGATGAACTATATTTGTCGATATACCGCTCAATATAGCGCGCTATCTACTTAAGAAAAACGAAATGTTACAATTTGTTTGCCTTAAAAGATATCTCCTAAAGAGGCTTTCATCTTGTTCTTGCAATTAAAACAGTCAGCTGATTATTTCAGTGTTAGGTTAGAGTGTCAACAATGAACAACTATCGATGTATCGAACGTATTGAATTACCGATCGGTGAAATGAGCAAGTTTCACAAATGAATTAAACCAACAAAAATTTGGTTCATAATGAATTACAATTGATAATAAAACCAGATAACCACCCTCGATGCAATCGAAGCTCACCATCGACGCTGACGTACACACGTTTGCAGTTTTATTTCATTATAAACGAACAGCTGACGCCTTCGACATCATCTTATTCTTTTTCCCTAGGGTGAAAAAGAGCTTCTTTAAGCCCGCAACACATGTAATGAAAACTGCCGTTTTCTCAGAGTAACGAACATTATATTCTAGCACAAGCACCGTCTGAGAGACTTGGGTGAGCGGGAGGTCAGGTGGCGTCCTCTCTCGAGAACGAACTAATCTAATTAGCCGTGGAGCACATTAATCATAACATTCTGACACCAGGCAGCTGGACATTGTGGTGAAGGGTGTCTCACAGGGTTTTTGATGTGTTCAATCCCCTCTTTTGATTTAGTGTGAATGTAAATGACTAAGAATCTCGCTGTGTGGTTGTATGGAGTATGTTTGCACGGTAATTTTTATCTTTATTTATTCTCTGTATTCAACTGTTGCTTCGTTGGGAAAATTTAAATTTAGGTTTTAGAAAACATTCAGAAAATAAGTTAATAGTTTATTTTAGTGAAGTTAAAAAATATGGTCTGAGAAACAGGAAAGGTGAAGTTTCGGGGGGGGATTCTTAAAATAATTTTTTTTGTTTTTGAGATTTTTGTAGTACGAGAAACCTCAACATTAACCTCCACTTTGCTGTTCACGGCGTATTCAGACCGTTTTTTCATCTTTTGGCATTTTGGGACTAAAGGATATCAACTTTTAATTGGCTGTAGAAAGTCTTCATAACTGTATATATTGAATGGTTTTAATTCTAAAACAATGAGTGACTTAGCGAGTGTGAATGTAAATGACTAAGTATCTCGCTGTGTGGTTGTATGGAGTATGTTTGCACGTTAATTTTTATCTTTATTTATTCTCTGTATTCAACTGTTCAATCTTATGGAAATACAGTAAAACCTCGCTAATTCTTCACTCGATAACTCGACATTCAGTGTAAAACACTGTAAACAGCTGACAACAAATCTTCAATTGAGATTTTTTTTTCAGAACATTTAGTTTTTAAATCTTTCGTATTTTACATTTCTTTAAAAATAGTTTACTTAATAAGTAGCAATTATCATGTAAGTAATAAATTTACATGTGAAACTTAAATGTTGTGTCTATATATTAAAGCCCATTAAAAATTCCAATGTTCTGGATATCTCGACAACCCTCAAACTCGTCAACCACTGGTTCTACAAATAGTCGAGTCAGTGAGGTTTAACTGTACTTAACCTGAAGGCTGTCTAAGGCTCTGTTTTTAAATCTTACCCTTTAAAAATTTAATCTTGCATTCATTAAATTTTCAAATATAGAGAGATATATAGATATAGATTTATTTGAAATCCCAGGAAGGTGACATCCCGGTTCCACAGTCCCATAGCGGCGTCTCCCATGGTAACGAGGCGCTTGTCCCCACATTGTTGTCATGGTAATGGCCCCGTTGTCCCACAGCCCCGTGATTGCGCCCAATCACTCAATATCCCCGTGTTTTGACGCTGTGGCGCCCCGGCTCCACCCGTGCTCTGCATCTATATTACTGGGAAGTGGGAATGTCCGTATCATAGGGATTTAGTGAAGATTTCAGTCTCACCATTAGCACTGAAACTGTCTCGTTTGTGTGAGGATTCAAATTTAAAAGATGAAAATATTTGAATTGGTCATCTATAAAATAATATACCTACTACCATATTGATACATTAATATGTTAACCTCAAAAATGGCGAGCTTACCTCAGAAGGCCGAAAACACTATTTTTATTTTCCTTGTTTTATGAAAAACTGTGGGTTTTTAAAATTAACACTAAGTATACAGTACTATTTTTCTCAGATCTTAACGTACATAGTTAACTTTATCTCTAACAATCTAGAAATGAAATATTAGATTTTCAGTGGGGTTTCTCACTATTTGCTCTGGAGATTTGTAGGTTTTACTGGGATTTAGAAGGTTTACCAGCCCGATTGAGAGAACAGCTGGGGATTTAGCATATTACCGTTTATTTTTTAGAGGAATTTAGTGGCATCACTGGCAGCAGTAGCAAATGTTTGGTATGTTCGTTATAGGTTAGGTTTGAAGGATTGAGAAACGTACTGTTTTATGCAAGGACTACGAATACGTTATGATTAAAAGTATGTTTTTTCTGAGTAGTAGGATGAAAAGTATCGTACGCTACTCGGCCGGAAAGTTTTACCGTACTCGCATGACAATCATGCTCGTCCGGCAAAACAGTCCTTTCCGACACAGTAGCGTAATATACTATAGCGATATACCAATAGATAATGGTGTATATTCATGTCGTTTTAAAGTTTTAATGTTACCATTTGCTTTGACTTGCAGATGAATGGATTAAGGTTGTACCTTACTTTGATTTGAAACTAAAGAATGTTGGTACCACTTTCAACTATAAATTATTTCAACCCATTAACTAAAACCCATTAACCCAGTTGAGTTTATTCGTCGGGAAAATCCAGCTGTAAATTACTTCATTATGGTTATTTTATCACTCCACATAGCCAGGTGGTAGCGGATAAAACAACGTTCTATCAAGTGGATTGTGTGCTCAGTTTGCCTAAGAGAATGTGATTTTCACTCAACATAAAACCTATGATATCTTTTAATGGGATTTTCTCATTTTTTATTTACAGTTTCAGTAAAACACTTTACAAGAAGCACAATATCACGTAATACTGTACCTTGTTATACGTTTAAGAAAAATACCGATCGAAAGAAAATTTTTGTTAAAAATTCTAAGTATACTGTAGTGGTTTATAACCGAGTATTATCGTGAAATTCAACGAGAAAGAAAGTAATTTCGAACACCAGTTTTGTAATTTAAACTCCTGCTTAAATTACAATTTAAGCTTGGTCATGGGATGACTAATATTAACATTGCTCCACATTAAAAGCTTAATATTTTATATATTTATTTCTCCTCTCTGATCTTTCACATTTTCTGGTTTGAAAAATAAGCTTTGAGCTAACTTTTATTCCACATTCATTGATCGTCTTCCTCTTTCCCCAGATACCAGATCAAAGATTTAAAAATCTTTTCGAAAAATCTGTTCTTGGGTTTGTTACCTTGGACAATAGCAAATCCATTCTAATTAAAAATTGTAAATTGTTGTATTCTAATTTGTCTAATTTGTATCCTAATCAAACATACCATTTATCAACCTATAATCCACTCTTCTTATTACGCAGTATACATTTAGATTTTAAATTTAACAGCTCCTTTCCAAACTGAGTTACAGTACAAAGTTTTTCTTCCACAAAGACAACAAAGCGAGAGCCAGCCCGGAGCGTTACACAGGCAGAGAGCAGAGCACACAATTCAATACCGTCGTTTGTTCACAGAGAACAAATATTGTTATGTAAACGTTGGACGGGGCCTAATGCATAATGTAGGTCTGCCGAGAGGAGGGGTAATTAAATACGTCACACTCTCGAGCGCTTAGGCCCGGACAATCCACCATTCTGCCGTCCCCGGACCCTGGGATGCAGCTGATTAATTACTGGTGTAAGTGTCCGGGGGCTTCGGTTGGGGACGTTTGCCTCTACCGGGAAGTTTGTCTTTACCGGGACGTTTGTCTTTACCGGGACGTTTGTTTCTACCGGGACGTTTGCCTCTACCGAGACGTTTGCCTCTACCGGGACGTTTGCCTCTACCGAGACGTTTGCCTCTACCGAGACGTTTGCCTCTACCGAGACGTTTGTCTTTACCGGGACGTTTGCCTCTACCGAGACGTTTGCCTCTACCGAGACGTTTGTCTTTACCGGGACGTTTGCCTCTACCGAGACGCTTGCCTCTACCGAGACGTTCGTCTTTACCGGGACGTTTGCCTCTACCGAGACGTTTGCCTCTACCGAGACGTTTGTCTTTACCGGGACGTTTGCCTATACCGAGACGTTTGCCTCTACCGAGACGTTTGTCTTTACCGGGACGTTTACCTCTACCGAGACGTTTGCCTCTACCGAGACGTTTGCCTCTACCGAGACGTTTGTCTTTACCGAGACGTTTGCCTCTACCGAGACGTTTATCTTTACCGGGACGTTTGCCTCTACCGAGACGTTTGCCTCTACCGAGACGTTCGTCTTTACCGGGACGTTTGCCTCTACCGAGACGTTTGCCTCTACCGGGACGTTTGCCTCTACCGGGACGTTTTCCTCTACCGGGACGTTTGCCTCTACCGGGACGTTTGCCTCTACCGGGACGTTTGCCTCTACCGGGACGTTTGCCTCTACCGGGACGTTTGTCTAGGAAACGTCCGGTAATTCCTAGATCAGGATCTATTAGTTTCACATTTCAGCTTAAAATGTGGATTAGATAGATCATCGGCAAATCATAAAAAAACAGAAGATCTTAAAAATTTATTTTTAACTCTTTAATTCCAGTTTCATCATTGATTTAGTTCTATATCAGTTTGTTGGTTTTCAGTTCGTTAAACTAGATATTACATTATTCTTAGAGAAGGAAAATAAAATTAAACAAACCCAGAACATATCTTTAGTTTCCACCAGGTACAACAATTTTACGATATTTTTCTACAGGTTTTGAAAAACAAATTCAAGCCAACAATGCTGCTATGAACGCTTCAATAGGTCTTTCATATTTCAATACCCCCTCAATTCCTGAACGGCACCTACCACAACCTCATAAACTCCGGTTTCCAAACAAAGCCTAATTGTAGAGCCCGGCTCGTGCATAAAATCTAGATCATAGCCGGTGGAAGCAGCTTTCCAAACCAAACATAGAAGCGGCTCGGGCGGAACTGCCGGTAGTTGATGGGTAAATGGCAAAGAGCGTCGTTTAGGGCGGGTAATTATCGGTTCTAGAGGGAAACCCAGCGTACCTGCTTCACGGTGGATCACGGTAAAGTTCACCGGCTATTTGCCCCACAAATGTTAATTGGCGGCGTTACGACCATGGCCCCATCACCGGAGCCTTATGTGATCCTATAAGCTCGGTCTAACCATCTGGTTCTTCTCGGTAATGCGAGGCCTTCTGTGTGCTCAGCCGGTTGTATACAACCTAGGACGGCGACTTTGTAACCCAAGAGACGTAGAGACGGTTGCTGGTAATGAAAAGATTAAACACCGGCAGCAAAGCCGGTAGGTTGGAGATGTGAAACCGTTCGTCTAAAGTGTATGTAAATATTTCAGGTTCATGTTACACGTGGTCTTCTTTATTGATGTATTTAAAAAGCTATGGACTTATTGGTGTTTTGTACAGGACAAAACAAGCATGTGATGATAAATTACATCGGCTCAATATTAAAATATTTTGTGATCGAATCAGATATAAGAAGCTAAAAAACTCAGCTTGAAAAAGAGGTTATATAATATTTTGGGCCAGATGGTATATTATTAGATATTTAAAAAATATTTTGTTGGTCGATTGTGCATTGAAAAGTCATTAAAAGAGTAGCTGGTAAGAAATTAAAGGTTAAGTAGTTAAAATGTGTATGGAACGAAAATAGAGATAAATATTTAGATGACCATGAAGCAAAAGAAAACATACTATAACTCAAATTAACAATGCAACAAATTCTACTAATTGTTGTATACATACAGCTGCAATACTGTTTTCCGTACGTCCTATATAAAATAAAGGTTATTTATTTACGCGATTTTTAAGATTGAATGAAAAATAAAAAAGATAAATAAATGAATAAACTACTAGGAATTACTAAATAATATAAGATTTTACTTTAACCCCTTACTAAACTTATTCCTTACAAAATTACTTTGTAGTAGTCCCTCACGAATAGGGAACGCTCTACCGTTACAGTATAACTAAGATGTAAAACGTTCAATCCTAATCCTATGATTCATGGGTAGATTACCTCATCTTTTCGTCTCAATCCCGCTCTAGTTTCTCCCGCAGCGCCGGCTCCGCGGCGGATGAGAGTCGAGGAGGTGCGAAGATGTTATGTTGCCGGTGTAATGATAATCGGCACGCCAGAGTTGATGAAGATTAAAGACAGGCTGATGACGCACCTGTGGTAAAAACTGTTCCAGTCTACTGCCTGCTTCGAAAAAGGTTGGCGCTAGAGTCTTAGATCCTGGACGCTCAGTTTGTTAGATGTAGTGGGTGATGGAGTTAAAAGTCATATATGCTATTTGATGTGTGAATATTTACTGAGAAAGATTTTTTATGAGAACTTCCTTTTAGTCCGGGAGCTGGGAGGTAAAAAATTACCTCATAAGGTGCACATGTAAAAGCTATTCCGTTTTGAAGAGGCATCCTGGGGGGTGTCAAAAATGGGTTTTTGAACCCTCAATCTGGGGGCTTTCTCCAAGGTGGACAAACTTGAAAATAACCCATAAAAATGTTTTTTTTGCGATTTTCTTGCATAAAAATTTAAATGATCAAATTGTAGTTCACACCATTGAATTCAGCTTAAAAACAAACAATTTGGTATGTTGAATCATTGGTCTACGTTTATTGGTTACCGAGATACTGAGGTTGATGAACTCAAAACGTTGTCCTATGTTAACCTTATGGGAAATAAATAAATCGTATAACTAGCGTATGTCTCAACGTATCTTCATGGAACTTGATATGAGGCTTCATTTAGTTAAGAACTATTGTATTTTAGCCTGAAATCACCCATTTTTGCTTTTCCGTGGCAGTAAACTTGCACAAATTTTTCCCATGTTATTCTTATGGGAAGAAAATAAAAGTCGATGTCATCCTTATTTTTTAACATATAATGATATAGCTTCGCTTAAGGCTTCTTCCAGTCGAAGTTTATTGGATATTGACTTAAAACCACCCAACTTGTACATACCTGTTGCAAAACACCTGCAAACTTCATCCCCATGTTATTATTATAGAGAATACAAAAAAGTCACATTCAAGCTTGTCCACCTTGGGGAAAGCCCCCAGATTGAGGGCTCCAAACCCATTTTTTGGAACCCCCCAGGATGCCCCTTCAAAATGGCACAGCTTTTACATGTGCACCTTATGACGTAATTTTTGACCTCCCAGCTCCCGGTCTATTTTTTCTTAGTTGAGTTTATTTTCCTACACGAGATGGTACTCTGGAAAATGAGTACGCTGTAGTACAGGGACAGCTGGAATCTGCTGTCTATCTGGCTGTACATCTTTACCACCCAAGCGTTCGCAAGAGGGCAGGCTGCATAGCAGTGACACTACCTTAGCGTGTCGGAATGGCGCATTTGCTTTTGGTATCACAGGGCAACGAACAGTATCTTTCAACGGAGTCGGAAACTGCGCGTGGAAAACGAAGGGGACATTGTTAGACATTGTCAACGCACGTCGCTTGGCTCACCCAGCAGCGTCAGGTTTGCCTTATCGCTTGGTACTATGTTTTTGTTTTACTGAAAATTTCGAACATCTTCTGGGTTGGTATCAAAGAACAGAACGAATTAAACAAAATAAAATGTTGAAGCTTGAATATAATGTGTGTAGGAATTTTGTTTGCAAGAAGGTAATTGATTCAATATAGTGAAGTATTTTAAATGAACTATCGTAAATTACTGGGTTATAAGTTAATAAGCACTCACAAACACCGAAAACAACATTAATTACATTGAATCTTATTATAATTAAATCGATATTAAAATAACCAACCAACGATATCTGGACATTTGAGTAACATATCTTAAATCAATTATTTACATATCACGAGTTTAACTTTTCCTCTTCACACGACTATAACTCAAAAGAACTGTTGAATACATTTAAATAAATAATCGAATCACAAAATGTTTGATTGCAGGCGGGTCGGCCCTGAACAAATTGCCGGATTGGATTGAGTTGTTCCAGGTGTGTTATTAGTTCTTCGTATTACACGGTGAAATTCGAGGCAAATTGAAATGTGTTCCAATCAGAAGTGGAGGACGCGCCCGACGATGATCTATCCGTGCGGTGATTAAAACGAGTAGTACAAGGACCTACACATAAACTCTTCTCTTCCTTAGCATGATCCAATTAGTGCGTGCCTTCGTGAAATTGTGCGGTCGCTGGATAGCGCTTAGGACACAGTTTTCGTCGTCCTTTAAAGAAAAATTCATTACTGGTTTCAAGAAAGTAATCGTTTTTCCCCTACCTTGATTTTTGTATATTTTGAATATACTGGTTTTAAATATATTAATATATGATAATAATATGTATTAAAATTTTAAAGATTTTTAGATAGTAGGGGGACTACCCTTAACATTTGATTCATACGAAAAATTTTGGTAGCTTGTACTTACATAACACGCCTGACCTAAATCAGTAAGTAAATAAGGGCGATATTTATTAAGTATTCTACTTATTAATAATATAAATATTCAACGTACTGTGTTTGCCATCAAACGCAAAATCCATTACCTCCGCAACCAAGTTGATTTATGCTAGTAATTAAAATCAAGGATTTTTATACCATACTGTGGAAGAAGAGACTAAATAAATACAGAAAATCGCATAAAGTTTTTACTAACAACATTGTCAGAGTGACTTTTAAGACCTCTTTACCGGTAGGAATATAACTTTGCAGCAGTAAAGGGTTAATCGTAGCGTAACCTTTAAACATAATTAAAATTAATAAATTACCCTCCTTTCACTATTATGTTTGACCTTTTACCTCTGCACATCATAAAAGTACTGTATCTCGAAAGGAATAACACGTGAAACATACAAGATGTATAGAAATTTATCTGAGAGCACGTTTTTAATATAACGGAGATGTTGAATCAATCGTTTTATTTCCTAAAGGTTAACAATTATTAATGGGTTGGATTTTTTCCAAATCAGGAAAGATTTTATTAAACACGTTATTATTGCTTTTGAACGGACAGTATTTTCAAGATTATAAGACTTTATTACGTCTAAAAGTAAAAGACTAAACTAAAATAGTGTATAAAAGTTATGTGTGGAAAAGTAATTCTTTACAGTATTTTCTAACTAGTTCAAAACTTAATAAGGAATTTATGCAATCGAAGAGAGCTTTAAATCAATACGTGGAGTAAGTTACAGATTAAACGGTAAAACATTTGGATGGTAAATATAGTCAGAGCTTACAAAATCCATTAGTAATTAATTTCAACTTGCGTATAAATTAAATTTTATACAACTAAGGCCTGATTTCACCAAACTTTAAACCACCGTTAAGGCTCGGTTAGTTTAATTTTATCAGCTGTTCAATACTGTTTTCCTATCTTTAACAAACGGTTTATTAACCGATCCTTAACTGATGGTTGATGAAATCAGGCCTAAGAAAATATAAATAATAAAGGGCATGCAAGCATTGAAAAGCCAAATCTTCAATAAACTATTTTAATCCACCTACATTCTTTAAGTCAAATATTACCGATTAAAAATACCTGTAGGCAGGGGTGCACTCTGAGCCATCAAAAGACTCAGCTCTTTTATTGGATTACATATAAACACAGGTGATGTGGTTTTAGTGGTTTCACTCTCAGAGATTGGTACGACTGAAAACAACAGTAAATAATTTAATGTCCGACGGGCGGCGCGACCACAGATCTGGGCCTGAGGCCGCCGCAGTCTGGGCCTGAGGCCGCCGCAGTCTGGGCTCCTGGGCACCACAGGTCCGCGCCCGGGGCCGCCACAATGTGGATTTAATCCGGAAAGATTACAGATCAAGGGGCAAATTACAGAAGCGGCGCCCCCAGCGGCCTCTGGCCACTCTCGCTCTGCTCTGGCTTCTTTGTCTCTGCCGATGGGTTTTCACCTACTTTTCTAGTTTATGATCAAAGTCAAAGTCAAAGTAAAATTCTTTATTGTCGTAAGACTATAACCACTATAGCATTGACAATATGTCATAATATTTGCAAGTGACTGCAATTGCAAAAAACACAAAATAAAACAATGAATTAAAAATAAAATTAGGCAGAACTTATGTCATTATAATACGATTGAACACTGTAATATTCTTTTTTGATCAAGAGCAGTTTCAATCTTTCTTTAAATTTGCCAACATTGGTCTCTGATTTCAGATTGTTTGGAAGGGAGCTGTACAGTTTTATTGATGAGAAAAAGGTTTGTTTTTCATAGAGTGTCGTATTGTGACGTGGGATGGAAAGAGAAGATTGGTTGCGGAGATGATAATGACTACTATTTTGAAAATCATAAGGTTGTCTGTTTTTTATGAAAAAGGTCAAACATTCTAAAATATACAAGGAGGGAAAAGTCAAAAGATTGTTGGAAGAAAATATTCCCCTACATGAATCCAGCCTTTTCATCCCGCAGATTACTCTCAAGGCCTTCTTCTGCCAACGGAATACCTGCTTATGATTTTCTGTTTCAGAACCCCAAATTGCCAGTCCGTATGTAACATCTGGAAGAAAACATCCATAGTACACCGCCATCAAAATTTCCTTATTTGCAAAAAAAGATAGACGGCGGAGAAGAAAGACGCAACTACTTAACCTATTACAAACCTTATCAATGTGTGATGAATAGTTTAATCTAGAATCAATGATAAGCCCTAAGAAATTAGTCTGCTGGCTAATTCTATCAAAGAATCCCCAATCATAAAAGTTGACTCTAAAAATGAACTATTAGGGGTTTTCATCCTAAAATCAACAAACTGTGTCTTCTCCGTGTTAACAAGAAGATTATTCTCACTGAACCACTGCAAGAGCTGACTAGTTATGATGAAAGAGACTCTCTACATTAATTAGAAACACTCAGGGAGGTGTCGTCTGCAAATAAACAGAGGTCAATACCAGGGACACTGCTAGCAATATAATTTATAAACAACAAGAAGAGAATCGGTCCGAGGACCGATCCTTGAGGTACTCCAGAATAAACATTGATTTCCTTAGACATACGATTCGAAAGATATCCACGCTCATCAACATGAGAAATTTGAACAAACTGTGAACGTCCATTCAAGTAAGAAGACACCCAGTCTAATGATTTTCCCCTAATTCCAAATGTGTTTAATTTCTCAACGAGCAGTTTGTGATTTTTTTTATGTGGTTGAAGTTCGTAGAACTTAACGTATATTCACATATACTTAAAAAATGACAACATTCAATTATAATAAACTTGCTTTTAACCAACACTTCTTAACTTGCTTTCTTTCTTCTTCAGCTTCCTCGTCGCCAATAACGTATATTCACATACAGCCTACTTAAAAAATTACAACATTTAATTATAATAAACTTGCTTTTAATCATGGAAAAACCAATTAACAATCAAATGTAAACAAACTTGTTATTGTGAACAAACAGATGATAAAAAATGTAAAGCAATTGAAACAGACGAGAAGCACGAACACTTCAGAACCATCCTCATAATTAGACCAGTTCGCAAATTGTAACCCAGAAGAAAATGTGGTTCGGTTCCCACGTTAAAATGTAGGTCCTAAAGCTTCCATTGGCTGTTAAGCTGTTAATTAACAGTCCTGTCTATGGAACATGTCGGCCTTAATCAGTAACAAGACTATACAAGATCGCGCCAAAATAATTCTACACTCATCCTTCACTCATGTTCGCCTTAAAATTCCCCTGACTGGTGGTTGGCGTCTTGAATGTTAATCTAATCTAATCTAAAAGGTGAAGTTAAAACTATGATTATGGTGTTGATAAGGTGTTTCATGACTGTACGCTTGGTGAAATGTAGTTGATTTAGTGAACCCAGATTTCATAAAATACTATTAAAGATAACTTAAACACAACACAAACACATATTATCACAAGTAACACAGTTAATATAAATTCGTACTTTAAGTCATAAAGACATAAAATAGAGTGTTTGAATACACTAACTTTTAACATGCTATGGCAGCTTGCCATTACCTAGCTTCAGCCCTTTTGATTTCCATGTTAATTTATATCCTGATTTGGAGTAATTACTTCTAAATAAAAAAGGATGACCAAAGAAAGGTATAAAATTATCTGATGAATTGCCAAGTGATTTCTAATTGGTTTTATCAACTAACGTATTCGGATCTTATGGGTTCGTTTTGAATTTGACATCTAGTTAAAAAGGCGTATTCCTCTTTTATCTTGATATTGACTTTAAATTGGACCCATGTGCTCCGAAACCAATGGTCGTTAAAACAAATTACTTCGCAGTATACCAGGTAATTTTATGCATTTCTTTGGTTATATATCGATTATTGGGAGGCTATTACATGATGAAAAATGGACAGTCAATTATATAGATAAAACAAGGTGCGTGAATTGTGTCAACCTAATAATGCGTGTCAATTAATACATCGAAAACATTACTAGAGTATATGACAGTTCCCAAGGTAATTAAGAGCCAAAAACTTTTTAATTAAAAAACCAACCCATCTGAAAATACTGAAAATAAAATTTATAATTTCCTTTTTAATGTTTACATATTTTATTTTACACATCAAAAAGGTTACTTTAAACACGCACCCCCTAAAATTATGAGCTCAAAATCCAATCCCAATTCGGAATCGGTCACGAAATTTAATCCGAAAAAACGTGAGTGATTACGAGGTGGATGGGTGGATGACCGGGGGAATCTATTACAACCCCAATTTCGTACCGGATCCTCCTCGACTCCTCCCCGGAAACGGCGGCGACTGAACAAACACCCGCTACTGGGGACAGTCAGCGGGCAAAAAGTGGGCATCTACAAAACTGACGGCGGCAGGACGATAATTGTGGTCGAGCTGCGGTTAAATTGCGGTTGGAAGTCGGTGACTTCGCCCGTGACACACGGATTGTCTAGGTTCTTGTGATACGATTCTTGGCGTCACACAATCGTAGGCTCTGAAGATAACTTTTTTATATTTTTAAATTGTATTCCAGATTAATGTTTTAATGTTAGGTTCGTCCTAATTAGGAACACCTAGTGACAGTGGAGAAAAAATGCAATGTAATTTAATTGCATTAACTAAATTTAAATAAATTAAAACACATCCAGAGGTAGTCTAAGCTCAAGTCCTCTGTGAACTGATGGTCGTAGAAGGCAGTACTAGGAACAATTTTTCCAAATTTTGCAGACATTTAATTTTTTCGTAGCTCTTTAAATAAATTCAGAAATTGTGTCAATGCTGAATTCTCGACGGAGTTAAATGTTCGTTACCATAAAACTTGGATAATGTCTAATTTGGTGGCACTCGACGATCACAGCGACGCTATAGGTGACAAGAGGTCTATTGTTTTGTAAATTAACTAAGCACAAACTGGTTATTAAAGTTGAGCTTTTGTTAATGAATAGGCCTAGTCAATTTTCCATTTGATTTATGAAAGGAATCAGATGTTCAAAGGAATTTTGAAGCTCACTATTGTAAGCCAACTTGAATAGTGGGCTATATATTAACGTATTGCAGCAGCTATTACCACCTAATAATTATATTTAGTTTATAGCAAACATAACTGATTTTAGTTCGTATCATTACAAGTCTTAATAGATAATATCAACAATAGTAAAATCCAATACAATAGTATATGTATGGAACCCCAGTTTAACAGCAGAATTTATGGTCGTTTTATAGATTTGGTAATAAGAATTTAATTACGGTACAGTAAGATAAACAATACCTCATCAACATCGTAAAGCACTGCATACGCAGCGGCGATAGGGATCAAAACATTTGTTGTAGTCGTAATATGAACACAATTCAGGTTGTATTCTAAAAACTCCAAAAAGCTGAGCTTATTTCGACTGTTTTTAATACAAGAAAATTAAGTTGATTAGGAAAACAACATATTGGGGATTATTTAATGCCATTGAGTTTTAACAAAGTCTGTTAGCAGCGTATGCTATATGTACTCCTTACTTGCATTTATATCATGATCTAGAAATATAAAAAAAATAAATAATGACCCACTCCCCCCCATGTGACGCCCTGCAGGGTGTTTTTTTTAACTGTGCCACCATAGGGATCTTGTGAACTATACATCCTACAGTAAACTTTATATGGGGAACATTCCCTTGTTTTTAAAGAGGTTTAAAAATAAGTAAATACAAATTTTGTAAATGGCCGCCATTTTCCAATATGGCGGACAACTTTGATTTTTATTATGGAACACCCTATATTTTATAGCTTATTTGGATTCTACGCTTAATTTTAAGAGCCTATTACTCCTCGACATTTTTTCCTAAACCCAATAGTTAACCAGATATAAGCCGTTAAAGTTTGATTTTACCCCATTTGAAATGCATTGTGTCCATTTTAACCGTGCCATCCCATGCTATCCTTATGGAGTACAAAACTATTCAAAATTATTCACTTCCATGAATGAATCTCGACTAAAAACTATTTCTATGATTGAATCTAAACTAATAACACATTTTAAGGCACTTTAACCCAACTGTTATCGATATACCGCCCACCGACAATAATGCAATGCATTTCTTATGGGGAAAAATCAAACTTTAACTGCTTATATCTACTTGACTATTGGGTTTAGGAAAAAATGGCAAAGAGTAATAAGTACTTAAAATTAAGCGTAGGATCCAAAGACGCCATAGAGTGTTCCATAAGAAAGGTCAAAGTTGTCCGTCATATTGGAAAATGGCGGCCATTTACAACAGTTTTATTTACTTATTCTCAAACCTCTTTAAAAACAAGGGAATGTTCCCCATTTAAAGTTTACTGTAAGATGTAAATTTTAGAAGATCCCAATGGTGGCACGGATAAAAAGAACACCCTGTATATTACCGCATTTGTTTATTCTCTTTCGTTTTTCCTTTCAAAGAAGGATCTTGAATGTACTTTTTCGATCAAACCTTGTTTTACATGATATTTCAAACATCAACCCCGAAAGTTTCCCTAACCTAGAATTATTTTAACAACACAACAAATACTTTACGGATATTACATACAACTAAATATATATTGTGCATCAATGTTTAAAACACATAAATTTTTAAACTGAAAAATACTATAATAAAAATAAATAAAGATATTATAATAGATAAAACAAAACTGATATATTATATTCTCAAAACTTTCACAGCATAACAATCATAATACAATTTAATTGATGTTTTATCATTAATTTTGTTTTATATTTAATATATTTGACAAGTTTATAAACTCAGACATCCGAGAGAAGTTATTATGTATTAAAAACTCTTTTTATTTTAACTCATTTTATTATTGAAATAATTTGGTAATTTATTCATTAATGTTATACCTGCACATGCTGGAAGCTGTTGTGGCCAAAGGTCATGACAGTTTCTTGTATTATAACTGTGAATATATTTTCCTACAATTTGTTCACATTTAAATTTGGAATATAATATTGTATGAAATATATACAGACATAGGAGGGCGAATATTTCCAAAACTCTTAAAAACATGTTTACAAGATTCGTCAGTTTCCAACCTATACCAATAATTCTAATAGATTTTTAAAATAAAAAGTCTTTTTAATTCTTTATCATTAAAGCTCCCCCAGAGAGTAATGCCGTATGATTAATGTGGGTATTTTAAACCGTAATATGCCATTAGCAATGTATTAACAACAGCAGTTCTCTCCCACATATTAATTCTGCAATAGATAACTCGCATGTTGGAACTTCATCGACCTCAATAATCCGAGTGGAATTGCACACTCGACTCGTCTACAAATCGACAACGATAAAGTCAGATCTGATATGCGTATTAAAACCAGATGATCAGGAATCTGGGTCTATAACTATAACAGGGTATCGGCTGATCGGCAGTAAAACCGCACGGAGGTGTCGGTTAAGGGTGTCCCAGTTTCGCTGTGGGGGAACATACGTTACGATGGACTTAACACAAGCACACCCGAGAAACCCGTACTTTACTCCCTCGTTTTATTGCTAACCGTCCCATATTTCATATTGATGCTCCTTTTATTGTTTAAGCGAATTTCCCCTATAGGGAAGAAGCTATTTCCGTAGGTGTCATGGTAAGACCTAAGTCCTAGATCATGATAACTTTCTGTTTTGGACCCCCCTGAAGAAAAAAGCAACATTCGTTCGAAATTGTATATATATAATTGTAACAGACCTCCTTCGTGAATGATGACTCTTACCTAGTCACATAGGAGGTCTGATGATGGCAACATAGAGGGCCAAAATATATTACCATTGTGTAGTTGTATAAATGAGTTTGTAAAATAAAAGTATTGCTTTGACTTATACATGTGTCTTATTGTTAATTCGGAAAAAATAAGTATCTTATATCATTACAGTACGTCCATTGGTTACTAAGATGTTGTAAGTGGTAAACACAGTACGTTGTCCCCATCCCCACCTACGAAATAAGTAAAATTCTATATCTCCATTATTTCTCAAAACATTTTGATACAACTTGGTTTATAGCTTCATCTAGATAATATGTAATATATATTCGTCTAAAATCCCCGATATTTCCATTTTTTTGGTAGCAAACCTGCATACTCATTTCTTTTGCTATCCTAATGGGAAATCAAAAATGCTATTTCTTCCTTATTTA
The DNA here is from genome assembly GCA_035578135.1 of Flexamia atlantica. Taxonomy (NCBI): domain Eukaryota; kingdom Metazoa; phylum Arthropoda; class Insecta; order Hemiptera; family Cicadellidae; genus Flexamia; species Flexamia atlantica. The sequence goes on along the minus strand of JAQJVK010000173.1, from coordinate 15,911 downwards.
TTAGTATATCTTGATATAACTTGTTATGTGGCTTCTTTTAGTTCAGATCTACTAAATATTGAATTGAAACCACCCAGTTTTAACATGTTTGTTGCAGTAAACCAGCGTCCTCATTCCCCTTGTTATTCCTATGGGGCTATTAAAAAAATTACAATTCTCACTATGTTGGATTTAAATATGTTCTTTTACATTTGAAATTCGCTGAGTATGCAGGTCTATTGCAAAGGAGGTATTTGCTAGCTACCGTACCTTTTATTTGTACGTTTTTGAGGGAATTATTTTATTCCTGATAAGAGGTTAACGGACGATCTTAAGGCCAGCTTGAGAGTACGTATTGATGGGAATATGACCTAGAGATATTCAAGAATAAACTACCTACGTTGTAATGGTAAGGTCGTTTGACTCAGTATATCAAGAATGATTGAGGAACGAACAAACAAAACCAGTGTATCTTATAGTACTGAATATTACGAGTAAGTGCCGCATAGCATCGTGGCTGAGATGTCAAAAGGGAGGAACTGAGGATACTATAGGATTTGGCAATTAGAATTTTCCTTTTGTAAATTAATTTTAGTAATGTTTTATATTTCTCTTCTAATACGTGATCGCAGTTAATAGCAATATTTTTGTGAAGACTTATTTTTACATTTAAGGTTTGTTCTATAATTTTCCATCGAAACCTCTTCATTTGTGTAACTTAATTTTTTCAATAACTTTACTATCAATTATTAAAACTTAATGGATGAATGAATGAATGAATGAATGAATGAAACGTTTATTTATCTATCAAATTACATAATACATAAAACAACACAATCCAATACAAAAATGTACAGTACATATTATATAAATTGAAATGACGGTTGGTAATGACAATAACAAAGTGATGGACAAATCTAGGGACCTCCTAGGCATGAAATGCCAGTTTTGAGGCCTCCTTCACATAGCATTATTATAACGGTTGAGTGACTAAGACTAAACAAAACAGAGTACTAATAGTACATATACAATCAATTTTACTTAATACAAGGTTCAACTATGCTTTGAACAAGGACCATTGTTTGGAAATTACCATTGACATTGCATGTAGAATACTTCGTGTTACAATTTAACACAGTTAAAAAATAATTAATAAACAAACAAATAGATTAGTGAGTAATTTACAGACTTATAAACTAATACCACAGTTATGAAAATACACAAAAACTAATATGTAAGAAATAAGCAAGTAAAGTGACAGTTATATCATGCTAAGATCTGAAACAAACATTTCACTTTTTCAGTTCTAAACAACCAATTCTTTAAACAGCTGAGGTACTTAAAAACAGATTCAACTCCTGATAAATTTTGGAGGGTAAAAATGCTATGTATTCGTGGAGCATTGAATTTATAAAAATGCCTATAAAAGGTGAACTTTGGCCTAGGAACTGGTGCAATATTAACATTTCTAAAATTATACCTGTTAATTCTGACAGCAGTTTGACAATTTAAATATTTAATATAAAATGTTTGTAATGCTCTAAAAATATAATAGTGTCTAAGCGGAAGAACTTTAAGTTTAAGAAACAGAGGCCAAGTATGTTCAGTTATTTTTTTCTTTAATACAATTCTAATAAAAGCCTTTTGCAAAGTTACAATAGGTGATAGTGTGGAAAGGTAAGTTCCTCCCCAACAACACAAACCATAATTCACTCTTGAACCAACAAGTGCATGATAAATATACAAAAGTACCTTCTCTGGACACACATTTCTCAGCAAGTAAAACTTCCGTTCAGCACATAATTCTTTTCTTAACTTATCTACGTGACCCTTCATGAGAGGTTTGAGTTTATAACAAGTCCAAGGTATTTCATTTCACTCACCCTCCCCAAGACATTGCAACAACATTGGCCCAAACAATTTGATTGATGGTTATACAAGTCTCCCTCAAATTGCTGTTCATTTCTAAGGCCAAAAATCATATATTTTGTTTTTTTTCACTTAATACCAAGTAGTTACTATCAAACCAGTATCTTAATAATTTCAGATCTTGGTGCATTGATGTTTTAAGAAAATTTAAACTATTACCAGAATACGTAAAGGCTGTATCATCCGCAAAGGCTCTGACTCTACCATGAAGTTTAGCGTTACACAAATAATTAATATAAATGAGAAATAAAATAGGACCTAAAACAGATCCTTGTGGAACGCCGTGTTTTAAATACCCTATCTTGCTGACATAGTCCTGGAATTTTGTACATTGTGATCTATTGGATAAATAAGTAAAAAACCACTGCAATGAAAGTCCCCTAATACCTGTATACCACATTTTATCAATAAGAATGTCATGGTCAACTGTATCAAAAGCCTTTGTTATATCGATGAATAGAGCCGAACAAGATTTGCTTTCATTAAGGTCTTCATAAACTGGCTCTAAAAACTTAAGTAGCGCATCTTCAGTTGACATGTTTTCTCTAAACCCATATTAATTACAACTGAAGAATTTATTGCAGTTAAGGAAATTTAACAATCGTGTTTTTATTAGTTTTTCGAACACCTTTGCGAATGATGACAGTAAAGAAATCGGGCGGTAATTAGATGGATTTGATTTTTCGCCTCTTTCAAACAGTGGTATAACAACAGCAGTTTTTAAACATTCTGGAAAGACGCCTCTTTCAATACTAAAATTAAACAAATACACTAACACATCAATAATATTTAAGATAATATTTTTAATAGTAAAACATCCAATACCATCCAAACCTGGAGCTTTGCCCAAATTAAGTTTATTTACAAGGTCAAAAACCTCGTACCTGTTGGTTGGTAACAAAAATAATGTTTTGTTGATCAGAGTTTTCTTAAAAGTATTATTATTCACTGTTGAGTTCTGTTGAATGGAAATAGTACTCTTGAGATCATCTGCCACACTGAGAAAAAATTTATTAAAACACTCCGCTACTTCTGGTGGTTCAGTTTTCTCTACGCCATTGTCATGAATTCTTACTGCAGTTAACTGTTTTTTCGGGTCATTAATAAAGCTATTAATCAATTTCCACTGAGCTTTAGAGTTCCCCTTATACTTTTCAAATTGAGATATGTAGTAAAACTCTTTAGCTTGATTTATTTCGAGTTTCAATTTATTCCTGAAAGTATTATAATATCTTTTGAGTCTTAGATCATTTGGTCTCAATCGAACACTCTTAAATAATTTTTTTCTTTGATCACATTTCAGACACAACCTAGCAGATATCCAAGGTTTTAATTTTGTTATCGTTGTTTTTTCTACAAAAGATTTATTACAGTTATTTATTATGGACTTAAGATTCTCAAGAAATAAACCAAAAGCAGCTGAAGGACAGTTTTTATGGTATACTGGAGTCCAGTCGAAATTCCTAAGTTCTTCATTAAGTTTGGGAAAATTTATTTTAGTTTTTACAGGGGAACGCTCTAGCTTTTGAAAATCAAAATGCAATTCTAATGCTGGTAATTATGGTTCCCTTTCCATCCGAATTTAAACTGAGCAGTAAGAAATTCAACATTTATCTGAGTTTGTTGCAATACCCACATAACCGTTCCAGGGCCATAAACGTAGTGTTCGTAAAATCAAAAAGTGAAAAAAACTACCGACCCAGCTGCGAACAGGCCGAGGGACCCAGAACATCGATATTGCAAATCATCCCGCTTGGGGGGAAGGGGGGGGGGGCGAGACGGGGACACCTGTGTATCTGTATCACATTCGTCATCCACCAGGGTAAAAAACCGACCCTTGTGTGTAAAACCACCCCGAGATCTGAGATAGCCGGGGAACGCCTACAAGAGCCGCAGGTGGCGACTGCGGTACCATCGACCTAATCGATCAGTTGAAATTTCGATATTTCTAGTAGGTTTTTTTATTTATTGGATATTATATCATTTTTCCTACCACTACATGAAAATAATCAAATTGCCACACCCGTAAACAGTACGCAAAACGGTTCATTTACGCTTTTCATTTCATTCCCGCTCGCTAAATCTGGGTTACTTATTAGGTTAATGTGGCACACGAGAGAGATAACTATGACGTCAAAAACCAAAGACCAGTTTCTATTGGTCAGAAATCTCATGACACTCACCCTATTCTAAATTATAGTTGCCTTGATCTCAATCAGCTGATTTCACAGTCGGCGTTTATATCTCAACTTCCAGTTCGTTCCAATAGAATAAGCAAACATAACCTTAATGAATCTTTGTGCACAGGTTTGTTAATAATTTTAACAGTTTAATAATGGTGGTAGGAAAAATATTGTGTGTATTACGAGTACAAATAGTCATTGCCGCTCTCGAAATGTTTGGCCGCACTCAGCTAACGCTTCAAGCAGCCATCTACAATTCTCGAGCGGCAATGACGTATTTTGCGCTCTCAATACACTAATAGCTTTTTGACCGATTGGTCAGCTTGATTTATTACAGATTTGGGTGTTTGCTGGTTATTTGCTTGTTTGACTAGTTTGATCGAATAGACAACGGTGACAATTGACTAGTATTGAATAGACTAGTTAATATTCGGAACTAATAGACAAGTCACTAGAAGATAGTGAAAAGTACTTGATGTTTTCATTCAAAAACTGAGGGCTCTCGAAAAATAGTAATATGGTTGTTGACTAGATGGGAATCTAGTCGAATAGTCGATTGTTTTACTAATTGATAATTCTGACTAGTAACTATTTTATTGTTTATTGCCTACTACATTTTTCAGCAGTATAACCGATTTTGAATTATTTTTGCCATTGGTTTTGCTCATTAGGCTAGTCTGAACGATTTGAACGGTCGATGAATTATGTGGTGATTGATACTTCAATCAAAATTGTTGTATAATTGACATTGCTTCCAACTTTATAAAATATATTGTAATAGTAATAAATATTAATATGAATTTGCTCTTCTGGTTTGGACAGTTGTTAATGAAAAGTAGTCAATGTCCCCATCTCTATCACGGCACGCTTTGTTGCCACTCGATCGGTGGTTGCGATGTAGTCACTCGATTGTTGGGACATTCTGCCAACAATCAAGAGAGACTGGAGGTTTATGGACAATGAACATGGGTCAATAGGACGAGACAGGATATAAGTTATAGCTGGAATGTAGCGGGATAGCGTGTGGCAAGGTACTGTGGACTCCCTCTTAACCGGACACTTTTAACCGGACATCGGTTTAACCGGACTGCAGTCCAAGGTGAATTAAATCTTTTTAACCGAATGGTTTTATGTACACATCGGTTTAACCGATGGGCAGGAAATGGACAATAATGTGTCGATGATACTTGTAGGGACGATTATAGACCAGTAAATTCAAAGTCTGATATCAGAGTGTTCTCTTAAAAAGTATGCATAAGGCACGTCAATTTAAAAGGAAAACCTCTTATCCGGAAGGGCCTCGGTACCAAGGTGTCCGGATGAAAAGGAGTCTCCTAAGCTTGAATCACTAAATGCACTGAGTAGGGGTAGAATGATCATTTGGATTATTTATGTATTTTAAAACGCATTTAAACCTTTTTCTGCGCTATACAAGTTATTGCTCGAACACAATGGGGCATCGCCGTGTAGTGATGTACAAACTCAACACGACAGTAAACGCACTCACATGGGATGGAATAATCATTATGAATGACCCTCATTTTAAGTGATTTTGACGTTTTTATACCTTAACAATATATACTGGGTTCGGCAAAAGTCTAGAATATATTAAATAACTTATATATTATTTTGCAGAAAGTAATGAAAATTTACAGTTTTGCACCTATTACAAATAGAAATATTTTGGCATATTTTCTTAGTTTTTTCGCACGATGAGAACTACGCCTTCCGCCCACGCTGGAAGTCTTGAAATTTTTAAATGTAAGCATACCTCTAGTTACATCTCATTTTAAAGGTCTTATTTAGTAGATTACAACAGCCCAAACTGTGCCTCAAAAGGTTAATCTAATCAAAAGATACAGCTCCTCAAAGATTTTATTGTTGGCCATTAAATTCTAAGCTAAAATTAAGAAAAAGGTCTAATTAATAATAAAGCACTCAGAATGATGTAGTTGAGTTTTAGACACAAGTATTTCTCATTATTAAGGATAATTTATCATATTAAAAAACCTACAATAAAATTACATTGTTTCGAGTGCTTTATTAGTAAGACAATTCTCCTTACTTTTAGCTTAGAGTTTAATGGCCAACAATAAAATCTTTGAGGAGCTTTAACTTCTAAATGGATTAACTTTTTTGAGACGCCGTGGCCGCAGTTGTGATCTACTAATTAATACCTCTAAAATGAGACACAACTCGAGGTATGCTTACATTTAAGAATTTCAAGACTTCCAGCGAGAAAAGTCTCTTGGTCATGCAAAAAAACACAACAATATTTCATTTTATGACTGATATACGATTGTAAAGTGTCATTACACTGAGCAAAATAATATAGAATTTATTTCATATATTCCAGACGTTTGCCGAACCCTGAATGTATCGTTCGAGGCCAATAAGAAATCTCAGTACAGGTTTTGTTTAAATTTGGGCGCGATAATAGCTAAACAAATATATTTGTATGACAAGTATTATATTCACTTGGTTAATAACGTAGTATTACATGTCTTATATTCCCTATCAATTTTTTATAATGTAAAATCATTGATGGCGATGAGTATACCGAGAATCAAAAATTTTTATTTGCGGGAATCACGGTGTACCATTCGGAAATAACAAATATATTTTGTACAGGTTTTATTTGTGGAACTGGGCTTTACTTTCTCATACCACTCATAACATTTTGGAGCCTCCTAATAAAAAACTTTAAAAAACTCTCCTAGTAAGAAAAGTCATTAAAAAATAGTTACCTGCTATTTATACAGAAGGTAATAATAAACACCTGCCACGTCATCTGCTGTTATCATCACTATGTTTTTGTCAGTTGTAATAATGTTAACAAAACTAATAACACATTAATGATATACTCCGAAGGAATTAATTAAAAATTTTAAATTAAGTTGTAAAAACCACACTGTTTAATATTGTTTCAACAGGTTGATGAACATGTCCGCAAGTTTTAATGATGTTGAGGAAGAAAAGTCTGATCCTAAACTACCTCATGTTCATTTCATGTTTATTTCCAACTAACTTCATCATATCATAAGTCATATTCCATAAGTCACATAAATAATTATATACGTAAAGCTGAAAATTTATTGTCGTAGCTTCTAAGGACTGCTATGCTTTTATGGCTGACCTCAACTATTCCTCGTCTTGATTAGTGCGATTTATATCTTTTTAACGATAACGACACATCAATATCCGTGACTATTCATAAAGTGGCGGACACGAGTTCAACACTTGCCGGGTAAGTTATGGGTGTGAATCACCCAAGTGACTTCACCACTTCACCAGTCCGAGCGAGCAGTTACGATCTCCTGTTAACATTTCGAATGACTTCGATCGTAAAATCATACATTCAAACAGGGCTATTAATAGAGTATTAGTTTTATGGTGGTTGTTACAAGAGAGGAAACGAGAGATTTTCTGAAGAGGTGCTTTAATTATAATAGATTTTCCCTGGTTTTATTGAATAAATTTAGGTTTTACAACGATCCCTTCAATCCCGTAATGTAAAATATTTTGTTTTAAAAAGGAAACTGTAATACTTACAATATTAAAATATCCTTGGCTTAAGTCTTTACACTGTAGATTTCTAGATCACAAGTATTTTAGGGATTAAATTTTCATCTTCAGAAGTTAAAAACCTCTATTGTCTTTGTTTTAAGGCACAAAAGATAATACCTTGTTATCACTGACGTCTGTATAAAGAATAGGTTCTCAAAATATTGAACGAAGTACTAAGGAAAGAGGTTTCAATTGCATTTGAAATTTTACAAAGTCAAAAATATGTTAACTATACATTTAAAATTAAAAATATAAAATATAACACAATCAAATGTAAAATATGCATTTTTTGACAGTTGTAATAACAAGAAAAATTTATCAACACGTTAATGACACCTAATTTGACGGATAAGAACAGATTACAAAAATTAATTGTTGATTGTAAGAAGCATCTCTTTAAACCCTTTTCCCAATCTTTTCAGGATTTTGAAACAAAATTGTCTGTCGGAAAGCTTTCTAAAAGACCATAACCTTAGCCCGCTAACAATACACAATGTGTTTAATGGATAGAAGCGACCACTATTGAGTCGATGGATCGATTTGAATAATTTATCCACGATAAATCGACAGGATCAGATAATATTACGGAGCCATTCAAACCTCTCGCGATGATCCGGGCTTGACAAAGGGTGGATCTACGGCGACCCTCCCCCGGCATTCCTCGGAGTTTTTGCCCCGCCAAAGGTCGTGTTACAGTTCTCACAGTGACTTTGATCCAGGTATCCCAACAGGTGGATCCATTAAATCTGCCATGATAGGTCTGAAATATGTCCCAGTCGTGTTAACAAAAGCCCCGACTGCCCGAACCCTCGTCGGCTTTACGGCTCTCCCTGGATGTGATTATAGTTTTGATGCCCGGATTGGTAAAAAAACTTACGATTGCTAGGGTTTATGAGGAGTGTGCTCTAGATTAAAATTCTAGATGGGCGGCGTTCTAGACCGCGGGGTTTGGAGGATGGTTGTAAAAGTAAATGGGAGGGATGGACACATTCTTTTGTGGAGTGACATCTTGGAAATGAAACTGTGAATTATGAGATGACCCATCAGCCTTCAAGGACCTCTGTCTAGGATTTAGACCAAATAAATCACCAGACTGTGAGATATATTATTTGTATCATCATAAAGCTTGTTTACTCAAAATACATATTTTCGGTGTTGAGAATAATCTGATTAGGAATAATGTACTGTACTGGTATCAATATCGCTTCGCTTCCAAAAACATTTATGTTTTGGACCCATGAATAAGAACAGACATTTTTGGACGGGATTAAAAACCCAAAATTCATTTGTCAACATCGTAACTCCATTAATATCTGAAAAGACAGGTATTGCTGAGAACCGTCTACAATTTTGGGGTAACGTAATTCTGTTCAAATCTTGAAATGGGATTTTCAGTCATATTTCCATTAGTTTTTATGCAGTTTATGGTCTTTGGTTTCGAAAATGTTTTTAAAATCTCTAATATTTTAGTTAAAAATTTGTTGTTGTTGTGGGTGGGGTAAACATCTAGAGCCGTTAATCGCAAGTTATATGTATTAGAGAGAATCTAAGCTAAGCTACTCATCTTGACTTCCCATTTCCAGTTCCAAATACACACGGCTACTAAACATTCCCGAAGAAGTCCGCACTCCTCACAAGGCAACCGGCCGACCGACCGGGCCGACCAACCATACAATCAAACATTTAGCAACGGACCACCGCGCAGTGGACCGAATGGACCAAATTGGTCGGTTGACCAAACAGCTGGTTACGGTCGGGACGCGGCGGAGAACAATCTAGATTACCGGCACGAGCCACGCTCCACGCGCCGCAACAATGGAACTGGAGCTACGAGTCCACGAGGGGGTAGCTACGCGGGTAATGGGGTCGTGATAGGCCTAATGAGCCGGGACCACACAAGACAAACACACACACACACACACACACACACACACACACACACACACACACAAACACACACACACACACACACACACACACACACACACACACACACACACACACACACACACACAAAACCGACCGAGCTGTTTACTCATTGCTCCCTAATTGTCGATCCACCATAGACAGATGCAATCCCATCCTGCCTTGGGCTATGGGCGATTTTCCTCCAGATTATCTTTAATTGGTGGTGGAATTAGCCTGTTGATTTTCATTCAACCTGGCCGGATGCGGTAGTGATGTTTTTGTTCGTTTGTGGTGGAATTATTGCCTATCCTTTGTAAGAGGTGAATTAGGTTTGTTATGAAAATTCGAATCTTAATTGTGAAAATCGGATTTATTTAGTTAAAGTTGTTTTGGTAATCAAATGAAACTACTTCGTATACTTTCTTTTATTTTACTTTAATTAATAATCGCTATAGTAATACATGATAATATATCTTTATAAGATATAGCTTAATGTATGTCATGTTCAAATGTTGCAATGAAAAAACATGTATTATAACCAATTAATTTTTTATGAAAACCTTTATCATCCATCATACAGCATATTAATTATTTTTACCTTGTTCCAGATTCCTAAGAAACCAACACTCTTAGATCGTATTACAAGGAAGATTAGAGTACCAACAAGTGCTCCTGATAGGAACCCCTGAAGAAAAATTTTAGCTCTCCATTCAATGCTTCCGTTATTAATTCACTGTCCATAGAAACAAGTTTATTCTATAACCACGCCATTTATTCTATAACAACGCCATTTATTCTATAACCACGCCATTTATTCTATAACCACGCCATTTATTCTATAGCCACGCCATTTATTCTATAACCACGCCATTTATTCTACAGCCCTTCAGAATTTAATCCCAAAATCGGACAGACTTCAAATCACAAACACGGGAGTCACCCCACCTAACCATCCTGTAAATCAACGATAACATCCCCCACAATTACAAAAAAAGTTTATTTTCTGGGACAAAAACCTCTGCTCACATCAATTTGTGTTAGATTCGTCACGGAAGAGGAAATCAACCAATGAGTCCTAAACTGCCAGGGCAGGAAGCGGGCCTAACAAGTCGGGTTGGATGGGATACCAGAGGTCTTGTGCCTGGTGCCTCCCCGGCCACCCTGCAGCAGCTACCGGGCTGGGACCGCCAGGAAGACGCTGATTACCAGAGACCACCTACCCGGGAGGCCCAGCATTACATCTGCCCTTGGGTCAGCAGACCGATCTGTAATGAGGTACTTAGTACGTATTAGGAAGTGGATGGAGAGTATTGGATGTATTGGATTCTCGGGTGGCATCGGGTCAGGTGTGCTTTCCCCTGGAATTACATCGCTCAGGATACATGTTTATCGAATATAATTTAGGTAAAAAATATAAGTCCTGAAGAAGGTGACACGATACTTTTTCAAACCGGTGAAGTGTTAATTAAAACTGTTTATAGCGAATTTCCTTAAAGGAATAAGCTATTACGGTAGTACTCATGGTAAGACCTAAGTCCGAGACCATGTTAACTTTTCATTTTGGGGTCCCCAGAAGCAAAAAACACCATTCGTTCGAATTTATATATATATCTACATATATGTCTGTTAACACGATAGCGGCCGTAAATATTGTCCGATCTTAATGAAATTTGGTACAGACGTGTAAAATGGTAATCACTCGGACGAGTTCGTGAACCAGCCCAATCGGACCACCGGAAGGGGGGATAAAGGGGGGTAAACCCCCCAAAATTGGGTTTTTGAGTTTTTCACATAGAAAAATAAAATTTATCAAATTTTTGTTGGCACCATTGAATTCAGCTAAAAAAAAACAAACAATTTAGTATTTTGAATTACTGCTCTATGTCCATTGGTTACCGAGATATTGAAAGTGGTAAACACAGTACGTTGCCTCAATGTTAACCTTATGGGAAATAAGTAAAATTCTATATTTCGCTTATTTCTCAACATGTCTTGATAAAACTTGGTAAATGGCTTCTTCTAGTTCGGTTCTACTAAATATTGAATTAAAACCAACCAGTTTAAACATACCTGTAGCAGCAAACCTGCATACTCATTTCCCATGTTATTCTTATGGAGCTTACAAAAACATGTCAAATCTCGCTATGTTGGATTGAAATATGTTGTTTTGCACTTGAAATTCGCTGAGTATGCAGGTCTGCTGCAACGGGGGTATTTATTTATATAATTTTGTTAGACTATTAAAAAACATTTCTGGAGTAGATAAAATAGATTGTCAATGCTCAAATTGAATTGAATATGAAAGGTGTTTTGAATGGTGCGATATTAACAAATTAAATGAACAATAAGGAGAATAACTTTTAATTATCATGAATTTATTCATACAATTGTGGTATACTATCATAGAGTGTTAATAGAGTGATCCTCAATATGTTCATTAGCTTGCCAATTTAGATTGCACTGTGTAGTTAGGTTATGTTCGGTTGGATTAAACTACTATCCAAGTGTGCATGTAATAATTTTCATAGAAACCTATTAATTTTATTCTGTCAAGCTGGTGTTGTGCAGTGCTGTCAGGTAGCAAACTAAATAACTTCTACGAGGTCAGAGTTTGTCTTTAATTTCTGACGAGCGCCAATAGAATCTAGTCTTTATATATGCAATTAAACGCACTACCATGATAGGACAAGTTGCTTCTCATTACTTTAATAAGTCATAAAAATCGCTCAAAGATATTTATACTATGTACAGTTATTGTACTTCATGTCATTTAGGAGGCCAACAGATATTAAAATCGACAAGAGGGCAATAATGATAACATTGCGACAAGTGGACGTTTTCGATAGGCTCTCCATCAATGAGGAACCTAAACAATCGAGTAATGGCAGACCCAGATCGAGCTATCAGCTGATTGGGAACCATAGATGGCGACATCAGCTGATCGCCGATCACTTCAGCTGATCGCTGATCACCTGTTAGCCACAGTCGTCTGCCTTAATTAACTGTTACCGTTATGGTTTTGATCACATCTGAATGGCTGAGACGGCATCACTATACTATATGAGGTGACAAAAGACATTCCCGCTAGAAAAGAGAGTGGAATGTTCATCAAGTCCTCTAGTGAGGGGCAGTGAAAACTAAAAGCTAAATTTAGTTTTATTTTGTTGAAATTTTTATGTTTGTGGATTACTAGGTTTTCTCATTTAATATTCAACTGATTTATAATGAGTTAGTAGTTTAATTGAATTATAAGTTACAATTAATTTTATTGTACATATAGTAGACATGAGCAATACAGTAACAGTAGATACAATACTACAATACAATACAATACAATACAATACAATACAATACAATACAATACAATACAATACAATACAATACAATACAATACAGTACAGTACAATAAATAGTAGACACAATTAAAAATCAAGTAGTTTAACTGAATTACAAACCTACGCTTAAATTTTGCTTCAACTGGTTAATTCTTTTAAATCTTTATATGAAATGGATAAGGCAAGTTTTGTTGATAAAATTAAAGGTAAAATACTGGGTCATCGTGTAGATGTGCCTTTTGAGGGTCTCAACTCAGTATATGGAACCAGAAACTTTTCGTAGGCCCTCAAAATTCGGTGTTTGCAAATTTAAATACATTGGAAAGCAAAACAAAGCAAATGTACCATCGCAGATGTGATCGTATCAAGCAGACAGCTAAACTTAAAAAAAACTGTTGAAAACCGAATATTAATTGTTGGTTTGCTATTTACCCGTTTAATGGTCTTGTATATTTTTAAATGGGTTGATTATTTGTTACTAAACAACATCTAATTGCTCAGACTATGATTTTGTCAGTGCTCTACTAGTTTTTGATTGTTTTACTCATTTTGTACAGATGTAAGCCAATTATCCATCTAAAACTAATAGCGGTTTTATATAAGGAGCTTCTAAACAAAACTAGGCTAATTTAAAGTAATTTCATACTTTATTTTAAAGTTTCATTTTCATTTTACTTTGCTAATGCTAACTTTCCTTATAAAATACCTATTAAAGTACCAACCAATGCTAACTTCGTTAATATGCCTACTAACTTTACATAAAAAGCTGGAGAAGTAAATAAGGATCATTATCATGCGCTAATGGGCCTTATAAAGAGCCTTAAGGTGCCAACAGTCAGGTGCGTCGCCTGTATGCTAAGCAACTCTGACCGCGGACCAGGGTATTGTATGCTGAAAACCGTTATCACATAAATATGCATTTTATGGGTAAGCCTACTTGTGCTAAAAGGTTTTTTAGCATTCCAATGCATGTCCAATCACTTTTAAAAATACAAAAACTACATTATAATAATAAATTTTCTAATTTAATGTTTTCATAATGTAGTAGATTTTAGATTTCCCAATAATTCACTTTTTGAATGAGGAATTTCTAATTATTGAAGTACTGTACTCATTGGGACGTTGTTTTATGGGTTGGACAACCCATAAAACATAAAATTCATTTATTTCTCAGAAATTAAAAATTAATAATTTACATAAAATCCAAAACAAATCGCACGCGTGGATTTGAAACATTTTTCATTATTTGTTACTCATACAATTCTTCACAGTCCATCGGTTTCCACTTTAATTTGCTGTCTAATTATCCATTGCAAAGCACAGAAGAAATGTCTTGACACAAACATTTAAATTACAACCATTACATTCATACCCTAATCAATATAATTTTAATAAATAAATACCCATAGACAAAAAATAGACTTACAAAACTAAATAACAATTTTACCCTCAATAATATTAGCCTTTAATACTTTTTTAAATTTGATAAAATCTAAATTTAAGTCAATAAATGTGTTATTTTTGTTATATATAGAAATAGAGTTATAATAAAACTGCTTTCTACTGGTTACTTTCATAAATTTTGGTACTTCTAATAAAATCTTAGATGAGCTTCTGTTGGTCCTCGAATTTTGTTGAATGGTAAAAGAGTTAATGCTCAGTTTTAAGTAGTTCATGCAGCAAAACGTGTATAGCTGGTAAAAATCTAAAACCTGCAAAATTTTAAACAACGGTTTTGAACTATCAAATTTATTTACCAAAAATCGTTCTGAGTGCCATTTTTTGAGATACAATAACTGAATTCAACAGTGTTGTAAAAGTGCCGCCCCTGTGAATTAAGTGCCGCCCCATATCGCAGTGTGGATTAAAACCAGGATAAACACAAAGTTTTTTGATCGTCCCTTCTTAAATATTGGCGCATGTAATAAATGCTTCTATTTATTGCTCTGAGTTTTTTGACAAGATAATTAATATGTTCATCCCATTTCAAACTATAATCAATAATGATGCCTAGATATTTTATTTTATTTACAATCTCTAATTCCTTACACGAACAAAGATAATTACAACTGTGTTTGTGACAAAAAGTTTGATTTTATTTTTTTATTATGGATTGTAGAATATTTATAAGAAAAAATAACTGTGTAATAATGTGTTTGTGTATTATTATTGAAGAGTAACAGCTTATGAAATACGATCGGGCTGATTATTGAAAAATATAGAGTGAGTTTATGTCATAAACAAACTTTTCTTACAAACTCGTCCCAGATATTTTACATAAAATAATAAAAGAGTTTTTTATGCAATTCCAATTATTTATTTCCAATTACTGGCAAGTAAAAATCATACATTGAACATAATTTAATTCAGAAACCCTAGTTTAAATTAATAAATTTAATCTGCTGTTTTTAAACTTTTCGCGTTTTAGGGAATGGTTAACATAATTTGGCAAATTAGTTTCCTTCTGCTAAATTTAGTTTTAGTTGATTTATCAATCTGGTCAGTAAAACCTATATCGGTAGTTTCACAGCAAATTAAATATAAAAACCATTGAATCTGAGATTTAATCTGATACAAGATTGCCAATGCTAGAATGTAGCAAACCGTTTTCTTGTAAGACTGAATTGGTTAAAAACATCAAGCCGTTCCAGAACCTCTTAACAAAATGCATTATTGTAATAATTATTTAATTAATTATGCAAATATGGTCTTATATGGCCTACGTAAATATTCACAGGAAATAGATCAAAGCTTAGAGAGCTTTAACATAATGCAAAATAATTATCTAACATACATATTTTAAAACATCGTTACGACCAAAAACCAAATTAAATCTAAAAATACTAAAAAAATAACTTGACGGAGAAGCAATTGTTCGTAAGGAATTTATCACCGCAGAGAAAAACCGGTTGAAAGCAAAATGAAGATCCCTTTTACAATCGCGACCTCGTAATTCCCGATATCTCGATCTCGCCGTGTAAACGCTCGGCCTTGGTGCGCTCCCCGTCCT